>JABFQC010003094.1:0-14719 GCA_022817085.1 Psilanteris sp. ZL-2020
GAGTAAATGTTTCCATCATATAAATAAGCTTATATATATTTATTATTTGTATGTAAAGGTATTATGGACCAAACAAATTTTAAGAACATTTAGAATTTATATAAACAATTATAACTTTATATAATTGCAATTAATGATCATCCAACAATATATCAGCTATATCCTACATATATTTTAATTTAAAATGACAATTTTTCTATTTTTACAAACATTTTTAAAGCTGTAAATTGTGTTGGGTTTAGATAATTTCTATTGAATATAATTTGTTATACTAAGAAATTCATATTGTCACAAGAACAATGTAATTCGAAACTGGAACTATATGACATTGTGAAACCTTTACTATTTCATATAGTAACCTTCTATTTTAACCAATTATATATTACTAAATTTACTTGTCTCAACCAATCAGCGTACACAATATTTTATAATTCAAATTGTACAATATAATTTTCTTAGTACATATATATATGTATATATATATATTAATTTAATAAAACAATAATTGAAAATAATTAATGATTATTCCTAAAGCTTAAATAAAATTATATGCCGCTAAGTACAGAGAAGGTCGTCATGCTTAGAAAGTCGCGTAAGTTGTGTGATTCTTCAGATCGTAAAATGTATTTATTGCATTTAGATTCAGATGTACGCACGTTCTCGCAACTTGGCTCCGTTTCATGTATTCAGGTGCGATTTCAGTCTTCTCGAAACACTGACAAGATACGTGAAAATCGCACGTAATTAGCAATAGAGATCATTCACTCTTTGTAAGAAACACAAAAGAACAGAGAATGTGATCCTACTTCTTAATAAATTAGTTTACTACATTATAGCGTGACATATATTAGCGGAAAATATATAGTTAATCGCTCGATTCGATGGACAATTAAAGCAGATTAATGACATATCTAAAGGAAGAAACTTAATTTGTGTATAATATTGTAGAGAAATTCTGTTTATATGTACAATTATAAAAATACATATTAGAATTAATAAATAATGTAAATTAAATTAATTAAATATCGATTTTAATAATGGTAATTAAACATTTTTTGTATCAAATATTTAATAATTGTTTATATATAATTAATTGAGAAGTTTTTTTAATATTTATTCATTATTTCGTTAACTCTATCGTATTATTATAACAGACTTTTTAACTGCAAGCAAAATATAACTTGGTTATTGGTTTTATGCTTCATTGGTTTTAAGAATTGTAATTGGACAGAAATGGACAGCTGTTAATTTCTTATCTTTCTAATAGTGTACGTAAAAAATAGTATGTGGTATAGCATAACTAAAATTCTGTTAGTATACAAGTTTATAGCGAATAAGTTACAATAAATGTTTTTTTTAATGGTTCATTATTATATTTTTATTTACACGTTTTACAAAAATAATTGTTTGTAAATATATAAATTTGATTACAATAAAATGGACACATAATTTTATAATAATATAATAATAGTATATACACATATACATATCAAACAAATATTATAGGGCAGAAAATATGGCAACCCTGTAGTATGTCCCTAAAATGCCGGCTGTATATAATATTTCTCGTACTCCGAAGACATCCTTATATTGAAAAACGACAAAAAATATCGCAGCCTGGAATTTCGGGGACCCGCACGCACAATCCGGTCCTGGGGCCCCAACCAATTTTATACGAAGCTCCCCTCATCCCAACCAGAAACGGGACCGAAGGCCCCGTTTTCTGGCCTCAGCCCCTGGTTTCGTACAACTTTGCTCAATATCGATTATACATATGTATTTATATGTATTACAAGTTAAATATATTGAAATATATATTATTATGAAATTCATTATATTATTCGAAATTAAATTTCTAATCAATATATTTTAATACGAAATTAATAAGCTTTATCGCTTCTTAAAACGATTACGAACTGAATTATGAATTATATATATATTTCCAAACACATAGTTGTTTCGAATAACTGTGCATATGCAAACTCGATTTTATTGACGTAATTTAATAGCGTAATAGAAATATAGCAATATTTTTTTGATTTCGATATCCAAAATATGTAGTATTATAAACTAATAAAATATTTTGTTCATTTGGTTTATAAAGTTTTTTATTCCATTTCAATATGTTTATATTTAATATTGTAAATTTTATATTATAATAACTATGCTGCTTTACAAAATTTTAATCTAAATTATCTAATGTGGTTCATCGTAATTATAACTATATATATTTTTATTTTAGAAAACTAATAGTTTATTTATTGATGAATTCATCAATCAAGTATCGGTTCAGATTTAAATAATTATACCGTGCTAATTTTTAATTTATCATTGCAGTACACGAAATTCAATTAAAAAATGCATTGTAATTTTGTGATAGTTTGTACTTTTGAATTCTTCGAAGAACACACCCACTGTCATTTAACTGCATACATGTGCGACTTTTGCTGTTCACAGTCAGTCCCTTCGTGAGACAACGCGTCCGACCTTCTCTTTTGCGATGCTTAGACTCGTCTGGAATGGCAATGATATTTCCACTATTCATGCTAAAATGAAGTATAGTCAAATCTCCGTTTCAATGATTCTGAAAGGTTTATATTCTAGAAATTTTAACTCGTGATATTTTGAAAATCAATTACAATAATTAAACCATACAAGATATATATATCTAAAATTTATTTTCATTAATTTTACAAGAATAAAAATTGTCGGAGACATAAATAATGGAAAAAATCGGAAAAATATATATATATATATATATATATATACACCTATTATATATAAATTGTCAAAAAAAGTTTTCAATTACGTCCAAACTCTAATTTAAAGCCAAAGTTTTATACGGTAAAATGTGTAAATATTATATATAATAAATATTCATAATTTCAAATTCGATATTATTAGAAAGCCGTATAATTATTTATGACAACAAAATTAATAATTTATTTGACAAATCCAAAAAGAATATTAGTTTGATTTTAATTGATTTGAACAAAAAATTTGCAGAATACATAATCAGTGAAAGTATCTTCAATTTCTAATTTCTTTGCATTGTGCATTAATATTTAAATGATCGAGGAACTTTTACATAATGATATATCGTCATGACAAGACCAGTGCAAGTATTACAAAGAGAAAATATTACGGAATATTTATAATTGCGTGCATTTGAAGTTTAACGTATAAATTAATCGATTACGAATATGGTCAATGCACGATGTTAATGAACGTATATATAATAACATAGTATCATCAGTTAATCCAGCTATTTTTAAAGAGTCGAGTAACATAATATACAGAAGCCTTTCATTTTGCTTTATAAATGGGAAATACGCGCAAAAAAAAAGATTCCTTTCGTGATAAAACACGTCTACACGAAATAATGTCATGTAACCACCGCGCTTATGGCAGTATTTCATATATTCGTTTGATATAAATAATTAAATTCCGACAAAGCAGAACCTTCGAAAAATGTGTTACAATCGGAATTCAAAAAGTTATGGTTTTCAAACGAAACAATAGTACCATTGAAAACAATGCAAACGTTAACTAAGTTTTTTTCTTTTTAATCGAAATGCAATCAATGTCGGCGGAATTGGTTTCGATCGCAACGCTTGAATTTGTATCCCAAAAGTTACATAAATGTGTATGTGTCGCATTAAAATTTGTTTCGGTGACGCATTATGTCGGTACTATTAAAAACATCGTGGGTTTGGCTATAAAAATCCACGCCGCGCATGACGATTCGCGTGCCGGAAATCCGGTTGTTTCATGCGAGGCGTTGACGGTTTATTTTGTCTTGCTCATCGTCTAACAAGCATCGATGTCACCGTTAACAGACATGTTTTTCTTTCTTCCAACTATTTCTGCGGTGTCTTATCAATTTTCATTTAATTCAAACAGTTTTTCAAGGATAGCAATCATTTCCCATTATACAAGTGTGCGTTATGAGTTTTTATAAATTCAGTGTTTCTATGTACTTTGTACAAATTTATACGAGCATGTCTTTCTTCATTTTGTTTGCGAACCTTTCTGAATTGGTATTAAAATGCATTCAATTTTTCGCGAAAACACATTTAACCGCGCAACTATTTGAACTATATATATGACACGTGAAATTGCTATTTATGGTGAAGCAAAAATAAGCGACGTGCAAAACGAATCAAGATCGATCGATATTTTTTTGTCTTTATCACTCTTGAATAACGGCACAATCAAAGACACATGTATATGCACTTTGTTCTTGCATTCGATTCATTATAGCGGGTTTCTACTTTCAGTTTAAAAAAAAATTTTAAAACGAATCGTCAGCGTTCAATGTCTGCAATTATTATGGAGAACATTTATAATGTAATTGTTGATTTATTAATTAAATTATATTTGTAATTCAGTTATTCATTTTGTCCATGAAATTACTGATAAGTTATGATTAGAAAGGTCACAGAATTGACTAATTTAAATGTATCGAATGCGGTGTATTAGTGTGCGTAAGTTTAAAAACTGATTAGTTATTGTTTTTGAAAGCAGTGACACATTTATATGCAGTTTTTTTATTGCATTAATATATGGTATTTGCATAAGTCAAGCTTGGATGTTTAACTAAAGTACTGATTGAAAATTGAAATCTCGAAGATGATACGCAATTACATTACAGAATTAATGTTCGATCGGTAAAAATACTACTTCCTTTAATATAAAAGTTGGTCATTTTATATGGAATCACTTTAATAACAGTGTATTTCAAAAAGATTTCAATAATTACAATTACTGGTCTCGAGAAATTTAAGCTTTCTCATAAACTTTGTTGTTGACAAAATTCTTTAATACTTTAATCTTCGAATAATTTTATCTTTGACCTTTGCGATGCCATTTAAATAAGTCAGTTCATTTAAACAAGTCAACGATTTCCGATTTATTCGTTGCTGCTGCGTTAAAAATATATACCGACGGGATAACAAACGATCAATTAAAACATTACCTATAAATTTAAGGTACTTAAGGTACTTGGCTTAATTTAAAATCATAATGATTTTTAGCGTGGTATTATATGCTATCAAGTTCCTTGTTCGTAATAATATAATAAACGCATTGTATCAAACATAAGTAATTTAGTTTTAATTACACTGAGAAAAAAATATAATAAACGTTATTATTTATATAATATTTTAAGGACAAGTGTGCAAATATCGTAATTTATATGACACAAAAAAAGTAAATGTGATCAATATATTACTATTTTCGACGATATTATATGATAAAATTTACTATATTTGCACACTTGTCCTCAAAATATTATATAAATAGTAACTTTTATTATATTTGTTTTCTCAGTGTATAATGTTGCAAGACAATGTATTAATCTTAAATCTTTCAAAAATCGTTCATTAATATATTTGAATATGACATAATATATACAATTGATGAGGAATCAATTAAGCTGCTGAATTATAAATTGCAGATTAATTGAATGTAAATAATTATAGACTATTAATAAAAAATAATTTTAAAATTTATAATTGCTGACAAACTTAATTTGCACAACTATTGATGTGTATTAAATAAAAATACAAAAGATTTACTAAATTGATGCACATAGAAAGATTGAGAAATGATGATATTTAATGAACCGGTATTATCATTATTAACGTAATGCAAGAGCAGTCAAGATTAAGATAATATTGTATGCAAAAAACGAATTAATTTCATTTTTTAATTTTCTTTAATATCATACGTTTTGATTACTGAGCTAAATAATATTTTGTCAAGCATAATTATTCATTTTCGTAGATTAAAGTTTAATTTTTTGACTCGTTTTGTAACGAACCAAAGTGTCCACAATTATGAATTATATATTAATATAAGAATTAGATTAAATATAACAAGTGTACTGTAATAAAACGGACAAATTGACTTCGTATAAAATAGAAGTAAATTAATCTCATTATTTTACGGTATTTGGAAACTGAGTTCTTAATTTATTCAGTGTTAATAAATTATACACAGTTTAAGTTTTTAACCAGATAAATTTCAAGATCGTTTTTAATATGTAAAATATAAGAGAAAGTAAGCGTTAAATTTACACAAACTCAATCAAACAAAATTTCTTTGATAAGTTCAAAATTTAAATTTCTGATTAAGAAAATTTTCTCTAATGAGCTGAATTGAGGGCGTTAAATAAGCAACCTAATTTAAGTCCGATTGTTTTTAAACAACCAATAACAGTAATGTATTCTTTACGACACTGTAAATAATTTTTTATATGCAATATAAAATATATAGTGGTAGAGAATATATTTAAATAAGACATGAATTGTAATCATGTATTATTAATATAACGTACGTGGAATATAATTCGATACTGCATTTTTAATAATAATAACTTTATTTTGGTTTAATATCACTTTGTTTTCAAATGTATTTCATAAACAATATTTTTTATTCTGGTACTATATTTTTTTTCGATTATTTTAATTGGAATATCATGTAAATTAATGTTCATTTAAATTATCCCATTAAAAATTGTTCCGACCAATTAATTAATCATTTTAAACAAACATCTTAATTTGAGCATACAGTTTGAATGAATGTATAAGATATTGAAGCTATTTATCAATCGCTGAATAGGAATATCATAACACGCGGTAAATACAGTTGTCAACAAATTGGACAGAATTTGAATAAAGTTAACGGTTATAAAGTATAGATCTCGTTAATTCGATGGACGCGACAAGGCAATTGTTGAAACTTAAATCAAAAGCCGAAGAAAATGTTAATTATACAACACACATATCACACATAGTATGAATTTCACGACTGCAGCGAGTCAAATAATTTGTAGCGCGTAACTGAACAACTTATCGCGTAGAATGGTACAATACAATTTCAATTACGAAAGCTGCAAAATATATACAACTTGGATGATCCGGCTCGGGCGTTTAGAAAAATGATTCTATCAGCCGAGCGCATTCGTGCCGATAAATCGGCGAATCAGATTAAAATAAAGGCGACAAGTTGCGAGGGTCCCGAACTTACCCTAACACGCACTAGCACAGCATGGCACGCCTGGTATAATAAGCCCTGCGATAGCAATCCTACGAATCGATGGCTGATTTGAATATCCCGTGGCAAAAATACACACCGTACAAAGCACTATTCGAACGCGGATAAATGTTTTGCGAATTCAAAAGACATTTGCCGCTGACGAGAGCCAAAGCCGGGATCGCGATGAATTGCGGCGCTTTGGCGACGAACTGCCGGTCGGCGCAGCGTGAAACGCCAAGTGAGCGATGTCCGGACGAACGAGATTTGCGACCTTCCGACAGAAACGGACTTTGAAGCCCTCGAGTTGAACCAGCCGGTTGTCTGGGATCGAGCAAAAGGTAGCCGTAGGCTCTGTCTTGCGCGCCTGCGCGTAGCCGACGATTCGAAGTGGGGGGAGTTTCGCCAACCCCTGGCTCACTCGTTGGACCTGTTTATCCTCGTGCGTCTTTCTCTTTTCGCCGAGCCTCCCACGTGCGTTGCTCTCTGTTGCGCTCACCTGCGAGAAAATCGCGCGTGCAGGTGGCAGCACCTCGCTCCGCGCAAAGCTTACCTGCCGATCTTCGAGCGCGCGCCCGTGCACGCACACCTACGCACGCGCGTTATGGCTACGTTGAACGCACGGCTTCTTCGAAAATATTACAAAAACGCTACGTTACACTCACGGGGATTCGTCGCTCCCAAGCGAGCCTTATTGTGCTCGTTTTTTAATGCGCCCGGGGAGATGATGTGTTTTTTTTTCTTTTTTCTTTTTTTTCTTTCTTTCTTCTTCTTCTTCTTCCCTTCTTTGTTTTTATGACATACGAGTCCCGGGATATCCCTGTGATGTCATTTCCGAAGTATTTCAGCTTTTCAAATGGTATCTTGGGATACGTCGCGAGCGACGTTTTATCTTCACCCTCTGAGCACACGGAACGTCATTTGAAACTGACGGATCAGAAAAGTGCGGAATGCAGTATCCATTTTTTTAGACGCTCGTGTTTGTTAATGATTAGGAATTTATATTTTTCAGCGCGCGGACGTTTACGACGCGTGCGATATTCAATCACTTGGACACTTTGTATTTATCGTATAGTTAGTGAGACAAAAAAGTGTGATAAAATTTAATGTATGATAGGTGGATTGGGATTTGTATGCGTGTGTTTCTTTTGAAGTGTGATTAAACAGCAATGATAATAATAACAACAGTTCGATTTTGGATTGTTGCACATTCGATAATTAATATCATATCAATTCATATTACGCTGTGAAATACGTAATATGTGGTGTATATATGTATGTAGTATTATAAATTTGTAATAGGCGTAAGAAGCAGACGGAGCTAAATATATGATTCATATTTAACTTTAGAACCTTTGTAGTATAAAAATTAATCATTTCATTATATATAAACTGGTTATACGTCCACTAGATATAAACTGTATTCTACACCTGATTTTCCTTAGAAATTATTATAAAACTTGTGTGAATACATTATGATTTATTCTTTCGACAGACGTTTTTGTAATTTTGACATTTAAAATTACAATAATTATTGCGTTAAAATCAAGCATCTTATTTGCGATGTTCCAATTGTCATTTAAAGGTTAATTATAAAAATGTAACAAAATATAGTCAGTAATTGTAACACTGATTATTAGATTAATTAATTATAATTTCTTTAAGGATACGAATAAAATAATGTGAATAAAAACACGTGCATATATGTATAATGATGCTTTGATAAAATTTGAAGCTCATTTCCATCACAATTACTAATTTCGATTTAGGAGAATTTATCATTGTTTTCACCTACGCTTTTCGCATTATGTATTACAGCTCTTACACGTCTAATAAGATTCGCCGTTACTTTCAAAATCATAAATATTTCTGAATTTCGTGTCCACGTATACACGCAAGTTGAATTTTCATTCATATTCATTTCCAATTTGCGTACATATCTTACATCCGACGCAATAATTCGAACGATCGTTCTTGGTCCGATCAAACAGTTTTACACAGGTTTTTTTGCAAACTTCGCTTTCAAAGCGCGTCAAATATCATAAATAAAATGACACAAACAACACCGTTGCGTCCCACCGTCGATTAACTCGAAGGCTTAAATGTTCACGTTTAATAAGTTTTACAGTTTGTAACTTTCTTGAAATACGCATTAGTTACGCCTCGCGAATCCATTGGAAGCGCGCGCAAGCTGACGATCGTCGTTCGAACCGATCGGCGCGTTTCGTCTCGGGAAATATATTCGGGAGCGTTGCGCCGATTGCAGCCATCAAACGCGCGTATAATGAAAAGCCTACATTCGTAGCACAATCCGTAATTGCGTAATTGCGCTAAAGCGTCTCCCGTACAATGATTCCTGAAATAACACGTTACATGACAGGGAAAGGAGCTTTGTAGGTGCTCCTTGCATACGTGAACGTATAATAAGCGGTGGATGCACGCTCGGGCCTTCGTTCCTTTTATATATACGTCTAGCTTCGCTTTCGTTGATCTGGCCGCGAATCGTGAAAGGACGAAGGTATGCGTCGCGGTACTGTAATTCGCTGCATCTTTTGACATCGAGCTTCCCCCCCGAAGAGGTCACGGACACGAAGCCTTAACTCCTCGCGAACGTAGGAATTACGTATGCACGCGGCAAATCGTCACGGGAACTATCTTGGCAACGTATTACGTGTAATGGAAACAGTCGTTTCCGGGCAGCTTGTTGATGCACATGAGCGAACACGTTGCTTGGGTGGAAGTGAGAAGAAGAAGAGGAGGAGGAGGAATGGAATAAGAAAAAGAAGAGGATGAGGGAAGGATAAGAAAAGGAATAGTAACTAGACAAAAATGACTGAGATATAAACGATGTTGTATTCGTCGGCTGTGGGATATAACATTCTTTCTAAACGCACACAGGTGTCTAATACAAAGTTATACACGCGTTATATAAACGCGTGACACAACCGCGTATTAACATCACACCTAATTGCACCACTGCTTTTTGGCAGAATACAATGATTATTGTTGCTGCATTCTCGGTTATGTTCATTCATATAGTAGTCTGCGTGTTTGGCAAAGAATTTGCGGTCTTGCAGAACAGTCGTGGAAAAAGCTGCTAATGTGAGATCGGTTTGTTTTGAGAGTTCGATTGTGGAACGAAAAAAGAATGTGTCCATGAAACGAGGACTTTTTTGTTTCACACGTATATGCCGCTATGCGACATATATTTGTATCCCGCTTGGTTTCGTTTTCTTTTATTGACTGTTACGCGTACGTGTAATTGCGAACGGCAGTATTTTATGTATATATGTATATATGTAATCGCAAAGGGAATTGATTGAATTTGGCGATCGCGTGCTGCATTGGTTTCTGTAAAGCGGAACCGTGAGTTTTACGTGGAGACGATTTTCATTTGCATTTTGTTTGGGCAAGCAATTAAGTTATTTTGATAATTAAATTGTATTTGTGTAATTAGGGATTAATCGAAATTAAATTGTTTAGAAAATTGGAGAAATGTTGTGTATGTTATAATATTTATATGTAGTGTTATTATTTTTGATGGTTATGAAATTATGTATGCGTATAAAGATAAGAGGCAATTAATAAAACTAACTGTATATTTACAGAATTGATTAAATAGTTAATCCAATTCATAAACAGATTAATGACTAATCATAGAAATCTATGCATGGAATTATAATTAAATTTTATTTAATTATTAAAGTTGGAGTCAATTTATAAAATATGAATTAAATTTTAACATAAACGCACATTAGTTTTTGTTAAGTAGAACAAATTTCTAATTAATTATTAATTCTGAATGTATATTGAAAATTTCGGTTATACAAATAATTACTAAAATTATAATAATCTTTAACATAAATGCAAAGTTAAGATTAACAAGTATATAAATCATGATATATATTATTACTTAGACAAACTTAAATGATATCGTTTAAACTGTTTTTTGTTATTATTATTATTTATGTCATATTGTTAAAAATTTATAAACAACATTTTTTCAGTTTTTTTATTATCTATATAGTTATTGTGACTATAGTTATTAGATATATATTTACATAGTTAGTTTAGTTAAATTATATTATTTAATTATATTGATCCTTTAAAAGTCAAGATTAAAGTGTATGGATGTATACAATGAAACTTTTTAACTTATTCTAGATCTAGTAGCTTTTAATTTAATTCGAACAATATTTAAACGTATAGATGATTAACATTGTTATCGTGTTATTAAAGATTAAGCTCTATTATAATAGAATTATAATAATATACGGCATGGAAATATTTTGGAAAAAAAAGAATATAACTTTGTAAATTTGTAGATAATACCGATGAAAGAAAACATAATCTGCATTTTGACTCTATTTCCGCTTGAAAAAAGTACAGTTTTTTAAATGAAAAAAATTATCAAAAAAGGTTATAATCATATATCATTAGGATAAGATTTAGATATGTATGCATGGACATGTAATAAAAAAGGATAGTCTGAAATAAAATAATATATATGGTTACAAATATACGAGACAAATAATAATGACAAATAATTTCCATTAACATATCAATACAACAATGGATTTTCTATTACTAATTTCTGAATTATAATATATAAATATTATTTGTTAATAACATATAATATTAATATATTATTAATTATTTTATATATTAATTACATTTAATTTTATTTGAAGATGTTTTATATAATTATATATCGTATCATTATATGTATTTATTAATACCAAATGTATATTGTACAAAAATTTAAGTAATAAAAACGTATAAATAATTATGATACTAAATATTATTATTTAGATAGAATTGCGTGAATCAGTAGATTTTAGGACTAAAAGTTTTCAGATGAAATGGACAATCTATTAGCATTTTAATTCATATTATTTCGTGGAACTCCAAAACCATCTTTTAATAACTGATACGCGCTCTGAAATTATTTGATTTATACTACAAAACTAAATCGAAATGAATTAATATTCGTTATATACACGGAAAAAAATTAAACAAAATTTACTATTGAATTTTGTAGCAATAATTTATATTGTTATATTTAAAATAATTTACTTTTAATTGACTTTAAAGATAAGAAAAAGAATAATAATAATTGAATAATAAAGGTACTATATATTTTACGTGAAAATTTCTAATATTTCTATTAATTCTATATAGATGGCACCGTCATTAATTATGTAAATGTATTTTATATTAGCTCATTATCAGGCAATATATAACATTAATTAAGGGAATTTTTATAACTTTTTTCTCAGAGCATTTGACTAGATAATTCAATTATCTAATTCTAAACATTTTTCTGATAGATATATTTCTTATTACTATGCTTCCAGTGTTAGTACGTTATGACTTTATATACCGAAGTAACATTTATTCTATATATAATAAATTAATTGTATTTTATAGCAGAGTATCTACAAACATATCAGTCAATTTTATATAGATATCCCACTTTCTGGCGATATAGTAGCAACCCTGATATGCAAAAGAAATATTAAAAAAAAGAATCACACCCTCTACAAAAAACGGGCTTTTAGACCATCACTATTTTTAGAACATAATCAAAATAAAAGAAATATTATATGCAACCTGTATTTTATATATGGACATTCTACAATGTTGGCATTTTTTTGCATTCTTAAGATGTGACTCATATATATATATATAATATATATATATATATATATTTATTTTTTAAATTATACCATTGCAGTTGAATTTTGTAAACACTTTCAATGTAAGCAGTTACAATTAATTTTTTACTGTTGTACTTAATGCATGAATGCAAACAAATAAAAAATTAATTCAATCATTAACGTGTTTTAATGTATAATTTTCTTTTTTTACGATATCTTTATTTGTATACATAAGCTATTTATGTTATTATAAATATTATAAAAAATAATGTAGCAAAATAACAAAAAAGAATTGAACCTTTGAATTTGAAGAATACTTTAATAAGTGTTTTTCACAAAAGATAATCAATCTTGATTATTAACCATCATATCACATTCTTTTGTAATTTTACCTTTCAGAATGAATTGGAGTTATAAAATAAATTTTCATTAAATTTTTATTGCTTGATATATTTTATTAGATTTTTTTAAAAATATTTACAACATTTTTATAGAATTAGTAGGATATTATTATAAATTCATCATAAGTATCTTATATTCATGTGCTAATAGATATATCCAAATAAGTGAATTATTATAGAGTACTTTTTTTTATTAAATTAATTTAGTAACTATATGTAAATCTTCAATTTAAATTTAAAATATAATATAATTCCAATATAAATTTGAAAACGATACCAATATGACTAATTTAAATACATTATACGGAAAATATTTCTTCATTTTACATTAGTCAAAGAAATTTCGTAAGCTGGTTTTTTATTAATAAAATGTTTTAGCACATATACTATTTAAAATCAAAGGTTATGCCGACCTACACTAAACTACAATATTTTTCAATTACTTGTTATTTTGTTAAGTTACAACATATATGGAAATCTAAACTTTTCCGCTTCAAGTACACAGTTATTTGTCTTTTATATTCTTTTTTCTATGTATATACATATATCTATTGTGAATGATATTTGTTTATATATTATTTTGTAGCATCTTCAACCAAAGGATATATATTTATATCTATATCTAACTAACATTTGACGACACACGCTAATATAGCCGAATTTCGCCGAAGTGTGCGTTGAATATTTTTTTTTATTTTTTAGTAACATTCGCCAAAATGCAAGACTACTGGAAATATATCAAACTTATATTTCAATGTTTGGTCCTTATGGATTACGCTACAAATAACCGAAGGGGGTAGGTACAGGTTATGGATGTAGAATTTGATGTAAATACAATATATAAAATTAATTCATTTCTTTATTTTGAAAATTATGATATTTTTAATGCAAGACTATACATATTAATAAATTTTAAATATTGTTTATAATTTCTTTTTTTGTGTGATGTATGAAATAAACGTTTTTACAATTACATTTTCTATTACAGAAACATTTATTCTATTACAATAATTACAAAACTTACTTGTAAATATTTGATATAATGTATTGCTGGATTTACTGATTTATCGAAATCAAGACTTCTTAGTTTTTTCTTGATATTTGAGCTTCTATCTCAGGTAATGCAGAAATCTCAGATATTATAAATACATTAGGTAATTCAAGGCATCGGATAACTCGAGGTCAGGTAATTGATGATTTACGCATATATGATATATATAATATCAAATTAATTCATATAATTAAATGGTTTATATTATATTTGATAGAAGATTTTTAATAAACAATTAAAACATTGTCTAATTGAAAATAATTATTATTGTATAATGAGAAATGTTTTATTATAGGTTTGAAAATAAACTAATATTCATTACGTTTCTGAATTGTTTTCTAAATACTTGCTTCCGTACTTAACATTAAGTACCAGAAAAAAACTGCTAACTAATAGTCTTATGTTGTAAAAAACAATACGTATATAATATCAGTTGAAACAGTACACTGAGAAAAATTAAACGTAGAAAATTGCTGTTTATAATACTAATTTGGAGACATTAAAGTAAAAACCCAAAAATTACTGTTTTTCCTTGTAAAAATATAGTTTTTCATACCAAATTTTCCTTC
>JABFQC010003095.1:0-14716 GCA_022817085.1 Psilanteris sp. ZL-2020
AAAAGAAGAAAAAAAGTTTTTGTTTTTAAAGGAGAAGACGGAAAACGAGATTAATGAGAGTATCGTGGGGTAGGAGATGTGTAGAAGAGAAAGATCTTAAATCGAGACGTTTTCATGCAAAAGACATAAATAGTATCTAATAAAAAGACACTTATACTATCTTTTATATAAAAATGACTTGAAATAAGACATTTTTATAACGTCAGTTTTTACAGTGCAGCAATCAATATTAGCTAACTATAAGTTACATTATTTTTATGATTCAAAAAAAAAATAGTAATCACTTAAAAAGGGTTAAGCAAAATTAATAATTAATGTTTACACAATTATTATGATAATTTTTATATACCTAATTTAAAAAAGTATCAAAGTGAAAAATTTATTCATTTATTTTAAATTTGTAATAATATTATTATTATTCAGAACACAATTTATTCAATCAGACTTGTTCGATATTCAAATTGTATTTGAATATGACATTGATATCAAAGACTTAATTACCTGGTGGACCATGGAAAGTAAACGTTACATTGGTATTGTTAGCATATCTAATCTCCACATTGTACGTTGTCTTAGTGTCATGTCTCTTATTTACAAGAGATTCTGTGTCAGGAAGCCACTTCGTGTACCTTAAATTATCACAAAAATTGTATTTACTTTGTAAATATCAAACAATAGTATACAAATACAAGGATACAATTGTGTTAACTGTAAAAGTACTTTTGTATATGTCAATTATTTTTGTTTACAACTAAGGTCCTTAAGTTCGTGTCGCGTTATTGTTTTTATTGACATTTAAATATTTATATTATTTGTTTACTACTTGTTTACTCCAATTTAAATCGCGCGAATTGCAAACAAAATAATGTACCATTCGTTGGTCCTATAAAAATCAGTTGTGTAATCATTGCTGAGGCTTTCCGCCGGGAACGCTCCCAAATCCTTGACGTGGAACATATTTCGCGTGGAAATTCGCTCCAAATGGACCGGGTCATTGAAGTCGTCGGCTCTGTATGTCCTGGGCGCAAACCTAGGCATTGTTTTGTTGAAGAAGCCCCTGTAACTCGGACTGTACGAAGAGTTCGGTGCGAAATAAATGGCCGATGCGTTAATGTAAAAGTTGGTCGAAACGTCCGCGACGGTCGACAGAAAGTAGTACATCATGCCGGGATCGTAAGTGTCGTCGATTGCCGGCCGATTGAATCTAATGACAGAAAGAAATAACGTGCGATACGGTGCGTCAGAACGGGATGCAAAATATTAAAAAATCGAAGTAAACAAATTAGATCCCCGACTCAAGAAAAACGTATTAGAAGATGTATCACAAAAGAATAAGAGTTTAATTTTGGTTTACAATAACGCTTTGTGTTTACGCAACATTATCCGCGTAAAACAAACAAAATAAAAATATTGTACATTTCAATAACGAAGCATCGCGCTTCTCGAGCAATAACCCGATATTGTATTAGTAAAATAATACTTTTATTTAAATTTTTATATATGGTATCGAAATAACACTGTTCACTTAAGTTTATCTACACTGAGAGAAATTTGATAGTCAAAATTAGCACGAATTATGTAAATCTAATGACAAATGATAATTTTTACTATGTTTCGTGTTAATTTTTCAGTTGTAATGCTCAATTACCATTATTCATGTTAATTTTTACTACCAACTTTCTCTCAGTGTAAGAACACGAGAGTTCATTTCTGATACCAATGATCTCTTATTGAACCACGCAACGCTCATATCTGCAATTTGCAGACACATCTGCAGCAAATCAACCGTTTTTCCGTTCAAATGGTATTTCCCCCGCACCCGACTCCACAATCCAAAATCGAATCAACGGAAACGATGGACCAATCGGCTCAGAGACGAGCGAAAGGAAAGAGGAAAAAGGCGTGGCGCCCAACCTGGACTGCAAAATAAAGCTCCAGAAGAAGGAGCGGCTCAAAGCGAGGTTATGTAGGTGCAGCAGCGCGGTGCGATTCGGGAACACCGGGTTGACGTTGATGTCTTTGATGTCGGGCTTGTGCGAGATGACGTCGTCGGGCAGAAACATGTCGCCCAGAGACTGGATCTCGCAGTTCTCGGCGGTGACCTTGTCCATCCGCAGTCGCACCATGTCGAACTCGTCGCGGGATTGCCATTGCCCGACAACGCCCAGCAGAAACACCGCGGCGAACGCCAGTCCGAGGCCGAGATTAGTCGCCGGACGCATCGTAGCTCGTGAAGTCACTTTTAACCTGTTGCACTGCGCGCGGCTCTATTGATCCATCCTAAATCCGGTCGATGGTCGTCAATCGGTTCGGATGTGCGTGCGATCGCGCGTCGAGCCGCAGTTTGTCGAGCGGGTAAACACGCCCAAGCGAAAGCAGACGTTAGTCAGTCGGTTAATGACGTCATCGGTGTGCATTGCTCGATCAAACAAGAGTATTCGGTCTTTGAGCGTGATGTAGCAGGTTGACGTAAACGATCAGGCGCAATTCGAAAATACGAACGCGAGCGGCCGCAAAGTCGCCGTTCTCCAAAACAAACCTGCAGTTTTTTTTTCTTTTATTATTACTATTTCGTGTTTATTGCGTTGATGCCAATTCAAGTTCGTTTTAGGTGCCCATTGTTAACGGGGAATATCAAAAGTTATACGTTTCGAGGGGTTTTTTGATATGATTTGATACCGGATCGACGAATACGTAGGGAGACTGGGTTGAACATGAAAGCGATTAGAATCGAGGATTAAAATAAGAAACAAATTATCAAAATTAACAATTTACACCACACAAAATCCTGCAAAATCTGATTTGAACCTTTTGATAGTAATATATGCTATATATTATTATAACATCAATTGTTTAAATATCTTCCTATTATTAAAATATAATTATAATTACGAATGTAGCTGAAGTTTATATAATGTTTTTGACTCGTATTTTTAACATTTCACTTGCTGTACAAGATATGTAATATTAAAAATAGTAACAAAAGTAAATTTAAAAAAGTTATAAATTTTATGGATTGACGTTTCAAGAATCACTCAAAAATGTTTGCAGAACATTCACTAAATGTCTAAAATATTTTATTATTAGTGTTTTCTAAACATCTTACAAATGTTTACTAAACGTTTGGACAAATATGTTGTTAATATTTTATAAACTCTCGTTGAATCGTCCATATAATTATATAAATCATTATAAGAATTATTATAAAAAAATAATCAATTTTTAACAGGATTCCCGTTACGAGAATGAAATTTGTGTTACACTATAAACAATTAATGTTTTAAGAATGATTATATAGATACGTTTTTAGTTGTACTTAAATTACTGATAGTAAAGTGTTAACAAAAATGGAAATATATACCTGAACAAGTTAAATGAAGATAATTTTATTACTGACAATATAATTTCTGTATAATTAAAAACACACCCTATCGCAATATATTAAACAATATTCTATTAGTGAAATATTGGGGTATATATCGCTTACAAAAATAAAACGTAGAAGGTAAATTGCAACAACATTTTTATAATATTTATGTTCAATGATTATGAAAATATTACTATAGCCCAGTGGATAAGTGTTTTCGTTGTAGATTTGATTTTATTATAATGCGAGGTTCAAATCTTGATTCCTGCGATTTTTTAAATTAACTGTTTCACTTATAAGCGAATGACATTTGTATATGTATGTATTAAATGTGTATACGTACATTACGAAATATTTTTTTTAAATTTACAATCCCGCAACGTTACTTCAACTTACATGAAACTTTGTTGTAACATTTCTGCAACAAAATTATATATTTAATATACAATGATAATTTAATTTTACTGCAATGTTTCGCAAGATTGCTTTTCTGTAGGAAATGTTATAACTTGCATGTTATAACTATTACAAAGCATATTATAGTAGATTTTCACATTAAAGCTCACAAGTTCAATATCCATTATAGGATTTCTATTGAAAATTCGAGTGTACTTTGATTCTTACAACAATTTTTAATAAACTTTTTAAGATCAGTTTATTTAAAATGATAACAACAAATTTTCCATCCGTCCATCTAGTAATTAATGCTGCTTGTAACTTAACAAGAACCGGTTCTGAATCTCGGCTGTTATAATATATAAAAGTGTTTGAATCTTGAATATTTTATAATAAAATATTTAATTTCGATGAATCTGACAAAATGAATTTCTCCTATAACTTCTAATTCTGTCGTATTTATTACTTTTATTTTATATCTATATTTTTTGTATACATTTTTTTGTATATATTACAAGTTAAATACATAAAAACTCATTTTTATTTATTTATTAAATTATTTATCATAACAGTTACGTATTTATAGCATGTAAAATATATATATATTGTTTTAATTTATTTTATATAGATTTATCATGCTCAACTTGTTTAAACACATATACAAATTACACGTGTGTACATATATGATAACTGTTAATGTCTAATTGTAAAGTATAATATTGAAGTAGTCTTATTGCAAAATGTAACCAATAGCGCCTGCTAAATTGCGAAAAGTTTATCTCGCGGATCAGCAGGTGTCGCGATGCGGTATAGCGGTACCCCTTCTTTTTTTGGAATGCGTGCGCTGTATCGCGATCGTCGCGACTCGCGATGTTACGTTGGGATTGGGAAGTGAGAACCTGAAGAGCTGCAGAACGTTCAACGGTTCAACAATTCGACTCCGACTCCGACGTTCGACCGTTCGACTTCGACACTACGAGGAATCTGGTTCAGGCAGGATCCGAGAACAGATTGTGTATTAGATCTTACGAATTTGTGGCAAACATAAATAAGGTAACCGGTTATGAAAGCAGTGAATGACTTTTGATACGACATAAAAACGCAAGCGAAAATAGCAACAAAAGTGGGCAGTCCGTTTGAAAGCATCAAAATAGAAAACGTGATCGGAAAAACTGTCGATTTTCCGCGAAAATTAATAGCAGTAGCTACGCACGCGCGCGTACTTGTCACGGCGCCGCTCACGGGTTATTTTCGTACCTTGACACTGTCGAATGCAACAAATGCCTTTGTTGAACGTGACCGTCTACTTAACCTTGCTTAATCCTTTCGCGATTCACTAATTCCAGTTGACCGTTATTTCTCCCTGATTAGAATAATTGTCAGTTTCTTTTTTGTTCACAGGTGCTTTGGTTGTTAAACTCAATTATTATGTATTTATGTATTATTATATATTCGTAGTAGATTATTATTATGTAATTTAATTTGTTTTTTTTTGTAGACACTGTTAAAATCTTATAATTTATAAGGACCTGGTATAAATTTAATGATTCGGTACTATTCGAATATATAATTTATTATATCTTTATATATAATTTAACTAGAATATTTAAACAGATTCATTGGTTCTGTTTTAATATATTTTTCTATAAGAATATAGAAATATTAATAAAAATAAGTATTTATAAATTTAATATAACTTTGATTAGAATGAAGCAATTTACATTCTAATTTAATGATTTTAACATTTTAAAAGATAACATGTCTATTTAACTTCTTTTATTGATATGATAAATTTTAATAATTTTTTTGTAATTTATAGTGATCATGGCCACTGCACAAATGAACAGGGTTCGAACGATTAAGAAAATAGAAAAACCTCGACTTAAATCTATGCCTAGTATGTTTATTTAACTAAATTAAATATTAAAATATCATAAAATTGTAAATATTGTTATAGAGCACAAATTTATTGTAAATAATTCATAATTACAAAGTTGATTAATATAAATATGATAATTACAGTAAAACAATTAATGTTTAATTTTCATTTAAAGAAACTCCAAAATGTCATGAAATAGAGTTAATTTGAATTAATTTGAAAGATCATTTTGCTATCATATTATTAACGTAGTAAAATGAATGTAGTTTTTGTCACATAAAAAATTATTTTCTTCACTGTAGTCTGAAAAAGTATAAACTCGGACTTTTTTAAAATAAAATATATACACTTAAATGATTGAATAGATATTTTCAAAAATTATAAATTAAATTAATAACATATATATTTCAAACTATAATTCTTTTAGGATTGCTTAGAGGTATACAGAAAAATACACACATATCTATATATATATTACTTTTTGATATAGTACAATAATTGTAACTCATATTTTATAGTCGAAGTTTTGTCAGTTATGGATATTGTGGTATCACAGCTGAATAGTGGCAATACTGACCAAAGCAGTGTCATTGCAATGTGTAATCACCTTAAGTTATATGCTCATCAGCTGGAATCAATATTTAAAGGTTTATATCAAAATTTAATTATTAAATATTACAATTTTTATTTAATTATATATAATATTATATTATAAGGTATTAATAATGTATGATTATATTAATAAATAATAATTATAATTATCTAACTGAGATAAAATCTATTATTTCTTATATATTACGTAGATAAGATTAAATCTTTAAACGTAATAAATTAACAATTTAAATTTATTAATTGTCATATAGATACTATACTTGAAAATATAATTTAATTCTAAAATAAAAGTAGTTTTAATAAAATATATAATCAAAATTGCTTAGTATTAAATATGTTATTCATTATTATTAAATTTATTAAAATTAAATATTTTTACCAAATAAATTAATATTTTAATAAGCTATTATTATCTTCTTAATTTGTATATATTATTTAATTAATTTATCCTATATCACAGATAATTTGGTAATTGAATATTTAGAGATAATATTTATTATTAGGCATTAATATTTTATACAATAACATTTATTTGATTATATTTTCATATTTTTTAAAATTTGAAATTATATAAATATATAGTAGTCGCGTTTGGTCATGCGGGTACGTGCTTAGACTCGTACACTGTAAGTTTCGAGTTCTATTTTATATATAAATATATAAAATATTTTATAGATGAGCTGGATAGAGCTTTTGTGGCAATTAGAAATGGCAGTCAAGATGAAAGACTTGACTTAACGACCAGAGTTCACTTGCTGGAACTAATCGAACTAAGAGCTAAGCAATGGCATCACACCAATCCAATTGAAGATTATTATTCACAAAAATTGATGAATATAGATAATGTAAGAAATTTAAACAAAAAACAAGAACATATTAAATCATAATTATAATTATATTATATACAACATTAAACTGTTTATATCAGATTAATTCTTTTTTAAATTGAATTTGTAAGAACATGTAATAAGTTATTTTTGAAAAAAGTAAATGTTTAATTACTATATTTTTACGTTTTCATATTTAGTTTTTCAAATTATAATATTTTTTAATACTTTTAAGGTTTAATAAATAAAACAACTTACAATCTTATACTTTACTTAAAATGTAATTGAAGTAATATTGTTAATTTTTATATCGTTTATATACATATATATCATATGACTAACAATCTTTAGGCCGAATTGATGAGCCCTGAAACACCAACTGGTTTATCAACTTTTATTCCTATATCTCCATCGACTGTATTATCACCAGGTGAAGTTATAAAAAATAGTGGGAAGTTCACAAAACCAACCAGAATCCCTGGCAAAAATTATTGCAAAGATGAAGTGGTTATTCGTAATAGTGATTCAGGCAAAGGTATGTAAAACAATACTTTTTCCTTTATAAACAGTAAAATCTGGTTTATAAACGAATGTTAAATAATGTTAACATAAAGTAAAAAGATATATGAAAGATATGAAATCAAATAAAAATATTTTCTCCCTATATATGATTAAATAAAAGTAATACATAATTAATGGTTTGAAGCAACAATAGGATATGTACTTAGCATCAATTTTCCAAAGAGTGGTATTTTTGTCACAAAAAAAAATCGTCCAATGTATTATTAAAAAAAAAAATAATCAATAGGAGCTTAAGTAACAAAAAAATTTCCAGTGACAAAATTGATTATTAAGGTATTATAAACGTTTAATAAATTTCCAGACTGAAATATTAATTAATAATATTATACCTACTTTTTATATTTTAAAAGCACTGATGTTATTATGTTAATATGTTAATATTATGTAATTTTATTTATAATATATAATTCTAAATATTAATTTTTTATTTCATTTGTTTTAATTTTAATTGTTTATACCACTTGTAATTAACTCCAGATTTTATTGTGTAAATATAATTGATTATTCATAGAAAGACAAAGCGAAACTACTGTTTAATTATTTTAAGTTACATAAAATTATAATGTAAAATATCTGAAATAATTTGCACAAAAATACAGTGATGGGAATAAAAGGGCGGAGAGTTCACATGATTGAAGAACTCAGCGAGACGATCATCTCCTTCCAGCGAGGTAAAATAAAAAACGTGCAATCAGCCTGTCAACTCAATCGCAAAAATAAATACATCATTAATATAAGTGACTTTAGTCACTATTTTCTTATTTCTTACATTTATAATGTAATTCTATATTAAAACTTTTCTATAATAGTTAATAAAAAATAATAAATACAAAATATCTGTGAAATTAAAATAAATATTATAAATGATAAGAATCGTGTGAGAATTAATTAATTTGATAATAATTAAATACTACTAAGATATATTATTCATTTTATTTGGATTATTAATTTGTATTATTAATTACATAATATTATTTTAATTGTATGTACTTAATTACTGAATATAATTCAATAATGTTAATTATTACTAAAAATATGTATAATACACATGCATATAAGTATAGTTAGTTATTACTTTATCACTCTGATTTAACTACTTTTAAACTAATAAAATTAATGTATTTATAACTTATTTTTAATCAGTAACTGTTTTTAACCTTAATTAATTATTCTTTGATTTTATTTCAACTTTAAACAGTTTCCACTATATCAAATTTGTAAAGGTTGTTATTAAATTATCTAATTCAAAATTAAAGTTAATGGATTTTCAAGTTGGAATCGTTGTATTTAATAATACTTAATATTTATACGTAATATTGAAAAACTGGTTAAAATATTATAATTAATTATATTACATATGAATTATTTTAATTTTTATATTTTCTGTAGACGTATACTATTGATAGATAGTATCTTTATACATATTTACAAAACTGATTAATAATTAATTTTAAACAAAATAAATATAAAAAACATTTATTTAATTAAATATAAATATTTTCAATTTGTGATCACATTAAAATGTCAAGAAATAAGGTAAAAATTAACTTTACTAATGTTTTTAAATATTATATATAAGGAGTTAAATATTATTATAATAAAAAATGTCATTTTAAAAACTATATTTTTTTTATTTTTTATTATGTATTATATATATTATGTTAATTAGACAAAAATTAAACTTTAACTATATTAGTAATTCATTATATATTCATATAGATAATTTCTTTATATTATTTTTGATCGGCTAATTATTAATGAAACAAAATTATGTGTATTACTTAATTTGTTTTATCTTATTTCTATAATTGATTATAAAATTATGTCCTATCCTTTTTTTATATTGCATGCTATATACTAACATGTATTTCAAAAAGTATTGCAAAACTGTTCATCTTATTAAAATATCTGATTGTACCTTTCAAATACAAACTGGCTTGTGCAAATAATACACACTGATTTTAGAATTGAGTTCAAAGTTAGTTTGATAAAATTAAAATAATGATAATAAAAAGTGCAAATGTATTTGACAATTTCACATTGCTAGCAAATTGCAAGCAACACATAAAAATCGCATGTCGCTCAAGTAATCAATCATGAACAAAAAGTCATAAAAAATTAACAAGCTCGCTAAAAACGTGTTTTCGTTTTGTTATTAATAAATGATTGTTTGGTTTTTTTTCAATAAATCATTAAATATAATTTTACTTTTTGTAGTAAACCCTGGAGCGAAAGAACGACTTGTCCAAATAACCGGAACTTCGGAGGACAAGATACAGTGAGTTTTTGATTATTTTGTATAATATTGTATTTATTAATATACTAAAATTAGAAATAACATAGAATATAGTAAAATTTTATATTAATATTTGTATGAATTATACTCTGTATAATATAATTAATATATTATTTTAGAAGAATTATTTTATTATAGAGTATAATTATACAAATTTAAATTGGTTCATCATTAATAGAGAAATTGTATAAATACATATAATGGAAACTATATTATAAAACTTTTATTAATACCAAAAAAGTTAAAAAAGTTATATTTCAGAAAATAATACAAATATAAAATTATATTTATAATGTTAATGTTTTTATTAAAATTACACATATACAATTAATAAACAATTATTTAATATACAGATTATATAATTATTTACATACTGGAGAATTTTAACTGCTTCAAGAAAACATTTTATATTATGCTTATAAAGTAAGTTGCAAACTATTTAAAAATCAATTTTTGTCACTTTTATATTTAAGTTCATTAAAGTTCATTAAGTTTTTTAACATAATTTATTATATTAATTATATTTGATGTTAATTTTATAATTTAATAAATAAAATTTCTAGTTTATTTAAATCATATCATGAACAATAAGGTTCTTTTGAGTATAGTTTATGATATCTGAATAAAACAAAACAAACTATTCTTTTAGATAAATAGATTGTAAATCATTAAAATAGATATGGAACACAGGAATGTTATAATAGTGTGTATTAAAAGTGTGGAGTATTTTGTTTATTTTTATTAACTTAATTTATTATTGTCAATATATTAAATCTAGGTTGATAAATTTAACATACAATATCATGCTTTGGAATGAAAAATGTCAGTTGGTTGGAAACATTATTCGATATCCAATAATTTAACTAAAAATATATTATTGTATTATACATATAATTTTATTACTTCTATATATTTTTATACTTAAGGAACTAATAATTTAAATTGTAAAAATATTATATAAACAACAATAATTAATACCATAAACAATTCATTCTATTTCATACAAAAAATTGCATTCTGTTAAGTGTATGTTATAATAAAAAAATTGTTATTGTATATATTTAATTTAATTTTGTTTGCAGCTATGCGAAGGATTTAATTAAAGACACAATTCAACGAAATGCATCGCCTGTACGATTGGAACCAGGTGTAGAAAAGAGTGGAATTGGAGGCTCTAGTTCATCTTTAAACAGTAGTGCATCAGATGAGAGCAGCCGATTACAGCAACTTCAAGGCTCGCAATTCCGTCCATCCTTATTGCATAGTTACACGACTAACGACGCCAGTATTGGTGAATTTAAGTATACGGTTATAGTTGGAAATCAATCCCTAAAAATTACAGGATCAAATTTGGATCTTGTTAAGGTATGGAATTATGTATTGCATTACAGCTACAAGAATTTATAAACATTATAAAACAATTTTTTTGATATTATGAATGTTATTTTATTAATTCTATTATATTTTTTACAATTAAACTTTAATATTCGATAGAAATAAAAAAAAATAATAATGTTTATAATGTAGTGCATATTAGGAAATAATCAACAATTAGTTTTTAAAAAACTTAACATTATTACTATTTATAATATTTTAAGTATGTTTTATTTTGGAAAGTAGACAGCGAAATTAGTTTTGGATGGCTATTTTGCTGGAGAAATGGATAATGTGAATACTACTCAAGAGTTTTTTAGTTTTGATGAAGAACCGACATTTTTGAGCGTCACACAACCACAAGCTTCGCTTTCGCCTTTGACCCCAATACAAGGAAGAATATTAGGCTACCAAAGTAATGAAGATGTTAAAGAAAATGAACATGTACAAACCATGGAAGACGAACAGTCTACTTCGAAAAATAGTAATTTTATACTGATTAAACTATTACCTCATTAAAGATTTATAATTATATAGATTTATTTTAGAGAATTAAAAATAAATCATTAAATTTATATAATAATTAATATCTTTATTTAAAAAATGAAATTGTATAAGATTTCATACTTTGACGATTAATGTAAATATGTAACATTTACATTATAATAACAATAGTTTTATTAATTAAGTTATTCTGAAGATGACCTGACAAATTAAGGTCGAAACGTTAATAAACGAATATATAAATGAAATAAATAAACCTTAGTGTTTAATTTTATTGTGTGTCTGTCAAATTGGGCAAAAAAATTTAATTAATATTAATATTATTATTTTATTTAAAAACATTTTATTAATTGCAAATAATATTTATTTTTTCTAGTTATAACATTAAGCTATGAATTTTTGCTTCTTTGTGCTACTGGGCCTTATGCAAAAAGAGCTCCAGCTGACTGGGCCCGAATTCAAGAATCGGTTCCAAATATCGTCCGCAAGGTATGTTCAAAAATGTTTGTTTATTATATTCTGAATGCTTAATTAACTTACAATTTCTTTTAACTGAATGCCAATTTTTTATGTGCTTTAGTTAAATAATATGTATTATTAGCATTGATTTCTTGCATATATATATATTATAATAATACTAATAATAATATTATTTCACTGCTATATACATATGTATATGTATAGTGTAAATAGAGGTTTTAAGATCATATATTATGGTAATACAATAATATATTATAAAAAAACTGAAACGATTACTGAGTATATGAAATTCTTTAAAATTTATAATTCACAATTCATGTACAGAATATGTGATTTCAGAGTTTCACTCAGATAGTATTACCCTAAAGATCTTATTAAATTATATATGCATTTTTTTAGATTATTACAATTCAATTATTTGTTTTATTATATTTATTATGTTATTATATTATAATATTAATCGATATTAATTAAATATTATTAGTTCAATTGTATTATATTATTGAATATACCAATTTTGTTTGAAACTTAATTTTTAATGATAAATTGTATATAAATTATATATTTTTGTTTAATTTTCTAGATATTTAAGAAAGATATGAACGATAATGAAATTGGCGAAGATTGTTGTAAAACTGTAACAGATTACATTAAATTCAACGTTTGACATTTTTCATAAAAATATTATTCAAAATTTATTCTATACAATAACATATTATTTGTAGAACACAATCTACACAATATTTGAATAACAATTTAATAATAGGTTTAAAATAATCATAATTTGAATACTGAAATATTATTGAGTGTTAAATTTTGTTTTTAATATTTTATATCTATTTGTGTTAATATGCTTCACAATTTATAATAAGTTGAATTGTTAACATTTAACTTAAATAAAAGTTATATTCCATAATATTTTTGTTTAATTAAAAGCATGTCCCTACTAAGGATTCTCGAAGGTAATGGTTTAATACTTTATTCGTTTTGACAATATTAGTATAATGCTTTCTTTTATATTTAACTTCATAGTATAATTCTGTTTTCTACTTTAAAAAATTAAAACTTCTATTTTTAACATTAATTTTTAAATTATTTAAAACAAAGCATATAATAGATTTTGTATAATTTAAAAATTCTTTTGAAAATCTACTAATATATTAATTATTAGTAAGAAAATTTATAAATATAGTCTATATAAAGAAACATTAAAAATAGTTTATGTATGTTAAATTTTAAATTTATAATTACAAATACATTAATAATTAAATTGAAAATTCTTAGAATTTACTTTTGTTTATATATGTTGAATCTAATACTAAATGTATATTAGATTAAAATATGTTGTTATTTCTGCTAAATGATATATTTTAAGAGCAAAAAATACACGGAGAGAATGGAGAGTTCAGACAATGCCGTCGCGCAGCGCTGTCTGAAGTCTGACAATGTGGCGTTCGGCCAACTTCGCGTTAGAGTTTGTAATTCCCTACTGTTGTGATTGGAGTATCCTATTCGCACGACGTTCGTGATTTTCCAAAGTGGAGTTGTGTCGACACTACCGATAAAAAGAAAATGTGTGCAGCTGATGCAACGTTGCCAATTTTAATATAATAGATATAGTAATTTGAATAGGTGAAAAACTGCCGCCAAATATATTTTAAAATAAATATTATCTCTGTCGTTGTAATATAAAAATTTAAAAAAACGGTCTTATTTAAAGTAAGTACAATCACTTGTACCGTGCTTAATGATTAAAAAAACAATAGTTTTTATGTTTGTAGCAGTTTCAAAATATGAAATTGATATTGTTATCAGACAATTGAATAGTAAATAAAATATACATGATTTTATTCAATTTCTGATCTGGATAAATAAATTTAAACGTCATTCGTAATTGCAATTGCGTAAATTATGTAATAATTATTTATTTAAGTATACTTAATACATAAATATAAATATTAAGATTATAATAATAAAAAATTTTAATAAATAATAATAACCTTAATCAATTTACAATCCACTATTTGTTTTTAAAAATTTCTATATATATATATATATAAAATTCGTGAAATTTATTATTTATTTTATAAATTATAATTAGTAATTTGTAATATTAATATTATTTTATTTGTAATGGCTATTGCTATTAATTAAATAATTAATTGAAGTAAATAAATTAAACATATTTATTAAACACTTTCAAAAATGTCTTGCATATAACTATACTGAAGGTTTGGCAACGTTGCATCAGTTGCACACATTTTCTTTTTATCGGTGGTGCCGATACAACTCCACTTCGGAAAACCACGAACGCCACGCGAATGGGATACTCCAAACACAACAAGGGGGGCAATTCTGTAAGGGATTATTCGCGTTTTAATTGAAATCTAACCGGCACC
>JABFQC010003096.1:0-14712 GCA_022817085.1 Psilanteris sp. ZL-2020
GCATATTATACAACGAGGGAGTTTATTCCTGAGTTGTTTATAGTATTTTTTCTTTCAGAAAATATGTAGTATTAGCTTTCTAATTCTATGTTATTCTCTTTTCAGATAGAAGAAATACATTTACTCCGTATCCCCAGTTCGAAAATTATTTTCGAATCCAAAATTGATTAAATCTCATTTAAAAGTAATAGATTATTATAACAAAATGTTAATTTTTTCAGTCTAGTTATTTACAATCTTATATTGTTGGTTTATAAAATAAGACAAACAGGTCCTCACAACGTACAAACAATAAATACTTGAACGATGTTAGATGGACATTTGCGATGAAAACGATTACTTGAATCATTTGAAGAAAAGTATTTATCTGATTCAAATAAAACTATTTTGGATTAGATTTATATTTTTTTAGAAACTAACATGAGGAAACAATTAATTTAGACTCAATATAGTACATTTATTTATTGCTTAATTTCAATATATATGATCTGAAAAGTTGAATTTCTTTAAATATAAACAAATTTATAAACAAATTTTAAACATAAAATTACAAAAATAATATATAAATATATATATAGTCATATTTATATAAAAAAATAGTAACAAAATGATTTATTTGAATACAAAATAAATAATTTTCTAAATTATGTGTGCAGCATAATTTAAATAATCATATAAAAAGTCTTATAATACTGAACACAATCGTTCTCACTCTCTCGTTTATAAACATCGAATCAGCGCAAATACTGACCTAATATAACTGATTGAACCAGCAATCAGTTGTGAAAAATACTAGTCGTTGTCAGTGAATTTGTTCATATTTGAGCAATAGTCGTAGGATACAACCGTGGTTGGAATTTATTATTTAATCAGTAACCTGTTTACAGTTACTTTGAGTAACATCTAAATAATATTTTGACCATAAATTATTACTAATAAATCAGCATATGCAATAAAATATTAAATATAGATTTTTTAATTATTTAAAATTGTGTATTATGTTATAATATTTAATTAAATTGAATAAAAGTTTTAAATATGTGACATCAAGCCAATATTGGTTGTAATTTATTGTATTATATTATTATATTTATGATACCATACTGAGTATAATTACTAAATAATTCAATTAATGAGTGAACAAATTATTAATTATACTTTAAAACCATGTATTCTATTTTAATTATTTATGGTATAAAAGTATGTAAAAATAGTAGAAAACAAAATTTTTTCGTACAATTTGTATATGCATCAAATAAATAATAAAATTGTCATAAAAACTAATAACAGCCGCAGATTAATCGTTTAAAATAATAAATATAATTGTTAAAATACATAACTATATAAAAGGAACATATTAATATGAATCAATTCACCGACTTTGTAAAATACAACAGATGAAATCTATAAATTAATATATAATTAAATGAAGCCCAGAACAGATATGTATATAATTATTAGTTAGAAACCAACAGAATGCAAATTTAAATATATTAATAACGCAATCAATTCTGTAATTGCTACTGGCAATGTCGCAGTAACAAGTGCCAACTTCTAAAAAGAAATATCTTCTAGAGTTATGGCACTCGCGTCGGAAAACAAAAATCCGTGAAAAATAAAATAGACAATTTTTGTTCTAGCTTCATATGTATACCCAACCAGCGGGTTCCACAAATGAAGAAATATAAGACAAACAACCTTGTTATAGAACACTGTACTAATTTGTTTCGAGAATTATATTATTAACAGTGATACTGACTGAAAAAACAGTTCAATAACTAGAGAGTTTGTCTCAGTCGTGCTGTAATTACAATTGCTAGTTCACCTAAATTTGCCTAGAAATAATAAAAATCGATATCGCTGAGTTGAAAACTGTCAATATCACACATCTGAGCTTAAAATATTTTGTGTTAATCATTCAATAGATTATATATAATCTTGAATTTTACTACTTATGTCATTTGTATAAAAATTATTAGAATATTTTTTAGAACAAAACGGCTTTACAAAGTTGACTTCTCCTTTGCGCATAATGAGTCTTGTTTTTATTATTATTTTTTTTTAATTTTGTTCAGGTAAACTCAATTTTTTCTATTTTTAAATATATATTAATAATAAATTTTATGTGGTTGTAACATATTTTTTAAATTTTGATTAATTATTACAGTTTCCCTACATGGAAATTGTGAGAAAAATGTTTTACTCCTATATTAAAGATAATTTTTTTAAAAGTATTATTCAACAATTCTAGGAATTAAACATTTTTCATTAAAACCTAAGATATAAGAAATATATAATCAAATATCTTGTTAAATTAAATATATAAAAGCATTGTCAGATATATAATTTTTTGATTGTAATTTCTTAAGAATTTTAAACTATTAAGATTACTTAAAATTTGTTGTATTTTATTTTATAAAATACAAAATGTTGTGAAGTTTAGAATTATAAATTCAGTTTGTTATTGGTCACAACCTAAGTTGATACGGATCAGTCAGTATAAATTTGGCACTAATTAAACATATTTTGTTAAAGTTTTTTGAATGCAAACAAAGAATAAGTAAATCATTAAGAAAAAAAGTTATAAAAACAATTAAAACATCATTGCTGAAATGAACAACTTAAGTTTAAAATATAACAATAATGATATTAATAAATAAAAACTGAAACAAATAAAAACATTATAATGCGAATAGTTTATATATATTCTTTGTTATTATATTAATTTATAATTATTACAAATTATTACAAACATATGAAAGTTTATAGTAGTTTTTGCTTAGAACATTTTTTTATAATAGACTTAAATTTGATAAATAAAATGACAAACTAAACAATCTAAATTTTGTTCTTAATAATTTGTTTTATTATTCTTTGGTTGTCAACATCACTTTAACCTTTATTTATATAATTTATAGAACTTCTCTACATAAAATCGAAATTCTCTACTATCATTAGTAGAACTTTCGCACTAACAATATTTTTTATTGAAAAAGGACACACTTCTCTGAATATTATTGTATGTTATTTATTAATAGAAAATATTGTTACTTTCTGAAAGCGGCATGTTTTTGTAAATAATAAAAAATTTTTTTTTCGTTTTTGTAGCTATAAAATATTAATATAGCATCATCAAACGTAATTTCAAGTTTATATATTTATATATATATATATATATAAATAATATACATATATATATATGTTTTGTTTGTTTGTAGTAAAAACAGTTATTTTTTCATATTATAACACTGAATTATACAATATTGCATCAATTATGTTGTATTAGTACCAAAAATTTTAATTCTGTCTTAACAGCACCTCTAAACGAAATTTAACAAATTCATTATAGATGTTTTTAGCTTAAAGAAAAATCATATTTTGTTCAATCATAATTGTTGAATTGTATTCATAACAAGAATGAGTAGAAGTTTAGAAAAATTCCATTATTTAGCGTTAGAGTCTATGGAATTCATTTGCTACAAAATGGATCTTTTAGATAAGTTCCACATTAATATCTTTATAAAAGCACTGCTTATTCGAACAACAATAGTTTTGACAGGATGTTCTGCCACTAATCTGTCTTTTTTAAAGAGTAAGCATTACCTAAACTATAAGCAGACGTTGTACACGTTCAGATAAACCATTGCTCAACGAAGAAATAGTTTTATGTTGATGATATTTGGGGTGATGTTGATAATGGTTTGGTATAAGTGGAGTTCGTAGCTCTTCTTGTCTCTGGTCATATTTTGCTTTATTGTAACCAAGTACCCCAAATATTGCGAGCAACATACCAAAGATGTTGACGCCAGTCACTGGGTTACCAAGAATGAATAACGTCACGGCGATGATGAATATTCGTTTACTCGCACTAGCGACTGCAAACGTAAGTGGTGTCACCAATGACAAAACAGAGAAGGCAAATATGTTCTGTAGCCAATTCATTAGACCGTCTATGAATAGTAGAGTGAAGATCTTGAAATTGTAGTCGAAGGACTTCTCATGCCAATACGGAAAAACGCTTGCACTGTCACTGATCAGCCAGATTGGCAAAAACATCACACCAGCCAACTGTCCCACTACATATAATAGACGCAGATGGTGAATCCCTGTTTCCTTTAGAACCTTAAAATTACATTTTTGAATATAATTTTTAACATAATCACAGTTATTTTGTACTTTTCATTATAAACATTCATTATTTTCTATTTCTTAAATGAGTTATAATAAAGTAACATTGTGTTTGATTGCTTTAGTGTTATTTAATTTCAACAGTTGTTTTATATATACATTTTCATTATTTATTATAAAATATAGTAATTGTTTATTTGTGATTAATATTGATATTAATACAATTAAATTCTTTTCAATAAAATTTTTATTTCTTTCAAATTAATAAATATTTTGTAAATATAAAATTATTATAACAAATTTTATTTATTCTTTTTATAAAATCAAAATACATGACTTATTTGAATTATACTGTTATGAAGAATTGAATGAGTTTATTGTTTGGTTTAGAGAAACATATTTTTTTGTATCTGGCACACAGAACAGGCTATTTTCATTCTCTGTAGCATAAAAGCTCTATGTTTAGATTTATATTTAGATATTACTTCAAAAATCTGTTTGTACTTCTGTTTCTTTTGATTACTTTATCAAAATCAAAATATTAATTAATTTAATTAGTTTAATTTGTTCAGTTTGAACAATGTATAAGTTTTTGAGTTTTTTTCTTTATATAAATTTATATTGAAAAATGTATTAATGATATTTATATCAATAATCAATATTTTTTATGTGTCTAATAAGCAGTCTTAAAGTATATACCTTTTTTGAATAAATATTAACAAGTGAAACAATCAGAGTAGATCCCAAAGCACTGAGGAGCCCAATCATGTTAAAACTCAGCTCAGTCATTGTGGCTATCGTAACACCTCCAACGATTGGAAGCAGGCTGCAATACACCTTCCATGTTTGCTGTTCCCTCAGTATTATTCTTGATAATATCACGGTGAACAATGGCATAGTTGCCTTAACTGCAATATAAATTTAGTTAAGATTAACTCTATGTATTTATTGTATAAATTTCCAAATATTCTAACAAGTTATATAATTCAACATAAAAGTAAATTAACCGAAAGGAATTGTATCTCTTTAAATTTTATGTATTTAATATTTAAATATTAATCAACTTGAAATATTATATTAAATATGTAAAAATTATTAAAATTATTCATTTTACTTTCTTACTTAATACTATTTTAATATTTTTAATATAAATACCATTGATATTATTTTTAAAAGGATAAATGTTATTTAGTGAATAATTGTAAGATGTGCTTTTATTTTCATATTATTATAGCATTAATAATTTAACATTAATTTATTTAATAAAAAGATAACCTATTGAACATATTTACTTAATTATTTATTTGTATAATATTATGACATCAGAAATAACATAAACCTATTTTTTTAAAATTATTATTAATACTTATTAATTGTGAATTTATGTGTCAGTAGTAATTTAAAGATAATATGCCATTTTTTAAACTTAATGAATATATAACAGATTATTTTAAATTCAAAAGTTTTAACAAAATATTCTTTTGACAAATAAAACATCTGAAATTATTAAAGCTGAAAATAGATCAATACAAAGTTGAGTAAATACATTATATATTACATAAAAAGTTTTATATTAACTTCTCTTAATTGTAATAATGGAGACATCTGTTCTTTTATATATATAAATATTTATATTTTGAATTTAAATTATTATCAGTGCACTTGATAACTGTCACTTGATAAGCATAGAAAATAAGAAATAAAATTTGCATCTTAATGTATTTGATTTATCTAAACTCAGTACATACCATTGTATATGTTATTTTTATTATAAATTGTGTTACTTTCATACATAATACATTATTAATTATTTTAAAATGATTGCATAATTTAAACTTTTCATGATTTATATGTACAAGTTAAAAAGAGTAAGGTCAAATTTCATACTTAATCAAAATATATACCCACGACAGGTATACCTATAATTATTGTCAATATAAAATGTATAACTGTATCTTTTTTAAAAAAAATAATTGTATTTTAATATAATTGTAAAATATACTTGAAATGATTTGTGTAAACTTAACTATTATAAAATTTAAACTTTATATTATAGTTTTCTTAAATGTGCATTATAGTTCAATATATTACAACTTTAAGCTGTATGGACCAGATTATGTTATAAAATAGATACAAAATATAAATATAGTATTTATAATTGATTTAGTGATGTATTTTCTTTACTATTCTTTACTTTGTTATTATTTTATTGATTATACAAAATATAGTAAATTTTATTATTGAATCTAACAAATAAATATTTATTTAAATTGTTAATTCTTAAAAAAATTGTAAACAATAAGATATTGAATAAACACATATACTCACTAAAGTTTTCTAAAATAAAAATATGTAAGTATATACATTTTATACAAAACAAGTACAATCTATAGATACATTTTTAATTTTGTACTATATGAAGTATTGAACATTTATTTTAAGATCATTTCTTCATTACTTAAAATAAATATATAAAATTCAGAGCTAGTTACAAAATACTATTAATATCATGCTTAAACTCAAACAAATTATCTTAACTCCTAGAACATAAGAGTACAAAATATTTTTAGTTGGGTGTCAATTTCCATCGCAATCAGCACTTTACGTTATTAACGAAAAAATATAATTTTTTCCCACTATTACTGATAATATAAGCCGACATATACCTTACAAATATACAATATACAATAGAAATACCCCAAATGCACCATTTCAAGACTCATCTCTGCAAAATTTGTCTGTTTTAATCTCTCTGATCAATAATTGTTTAAATCCCATTTCTTCAACAATCACTCATAAACAATATGTTAAATATCTATACAATGTCATTAATCTTGATCTGGTAAAATGAAAATTCCAAAACAGAATTAGACTTTTCCTTCGAATCCTCCGCTTCTCTACCAAAGATCTACAAAAATGACAGGATTGTGAAAAGCGCGCAAAAATTGGTGGGGGCGGGGAAGTCACTCACCTGTATGCGCGTACGATACGGGCACTTTCCATATGCTGACGTGATTGAAAACGTTAGAGATGAACTTGCCGAGTGCTATGGGCATAAAGAGTCGTGTGTAAAAGGCCCAGCTTATGTCGCGGTTGTAGTCGCGCACGCCCCAAAGGGCGAACGCGGGTCCCGAGTACGCAACTATGGAGGTTAGTTGTACCATAGTGACAGTCATTGGAAACGGGAACTCGGACAAGATCATTTTGCCTATGACATTGCTGTTGATGGAGACCGTGTACCACGCGATGCACAAAAACAGGATTTTGAGCATGTCGCGACTGTGTTTGGACGTGAACGTCATCGTAGCGTTTCGCAAGCATCGGCCACGTCGAACAACTCCACCACGTCCTAGAGTCCCGCGCGCACCTCTCACGACTAACTGCAGCGTCTGCAGCGCGCAACTACCGCTGAATTAAAAGAAAACAATGCGAGTGACAGAGCGCGCACGTGGCGCAACGATTTGCGCGTGCGCGACGCGGTCACCGCAGAGCACAGATGCTCACGCGCATACGTTCTTCCCGCCAAGCTTTTACATTTTTTTAAAACTTGCAATCGGAACGCTCATGCGAATGTATTTTGTTGATTGATATATTTGAAACGAATGCTTCCAAGTTAATATATTAATTATTATTACACGGAAAAATATAAAATGAGAATTCCCAAAAACGTTTTGGAACGTTCTTTCCAACAGAAGATAACTTTCATTATTGTTATATTATTTTCTTATTTATATAAAAAACTAATAAAAACACTAATAACATTAAAAGAAATAAAATACATTATAAATTGCATTAAATTATATGCAAAGTAAAATACAAATAATACGTTTTCAATTAGGAAACAATTAAGAAAATTTATGCATAATTATACTGTTTTTTCTAAATTTTTTCTTCCGGTGTACATTCCATTTTATGCATTGATACTTTATATTTTATTAAATTGTATGAATTAAAATATTTTGATTTGCATTTAATTAATTTACAAATTCATATTATGTTTTATTTATTTATTTGTTAAAATTAACAGATTATTAATTCTTAAAAAAAAGTGTATTTAAAAATAAGTAAAATATATAAACGAAGAAATTTTGATTTCACAAAACCGACAAATTCCTTATCGAAAGAAAGTTACAATACTAATAAGCCATAATTTTTTGTTTAAATATAGCAGGTATTTTTTTGAGTCATTGTAACTAAATGACTATTAGTCATTTTAAAAATAACACGAACACAAAGTATATATTATATATAAAATAAACACAATTAGCTGCGTGTCACGTTTAATGGAAGTTTACCTAAAAGGTAAATTAGGTATAATTAGAGAAAACAAAGACTGATTACAGATTCAGGTCGAAAACTTAATGACGTCAAAAGGTAAAACCTATGGTATACCTGGGTTTGGGAAATATAAGCAAGGTACTTGTTAAGCTATCGGAGATTGAGAGATATGCGGGTCATAAGTCAGTAGTACGTAAACATGTCTTGGCGCGAGCACAATGGACACAATCATAAATTTTTAAAAGGTATAATGACAAACAGAATATACACCGAGACAAATTTGATACTAAATATTGTAATCAATTATTATAAAAGTGTTGCATACTTCACAAACGAGCAAAATTGTAATGTCACATAATCAAATTACTTATATAAATATTATATTTTTTCTTGTCTTTATTTCATTTGTTGTCATTAATCGTAAATAATATTTCACAATGGGTATATTCGCATTTATTAGCCGCGGCGGTTTTGGTCGTTTCAGCCGTTTCGGCTACTAAATGCGAACGGCTAAATCTTTTTATTGGAGTAAATTATACTATTTGCTATTAGAAATTAAATTTTTTGAATAAATTGTACAAATAATTTATACATCATTTTATTGACATACAATTTTGTTACCCTCAATATTTTATTGTTTTCTTGTTATTTAATTTAAACATATTTACGCACCTATCGCAGCGGACAAAAGTGGAACTATCCAGTATCTCGGGGGCACAATGTCTTCTATATCTCTAACGCAAATACTTTTCAGTCCTAAATACTTATACACGGAGAAAACGTTTTATCAAAAAATACTATATTTACTAATACACGTAGGAGGAGGTTTTTAAAAATGAAAATAATACTCTTTATTACTGTATAGATTACTATATAATATAGTAATTTTTCGTAGGATGTCTGCGATACTGAAATTAAATATAGTAAAATCTTTATTTTCAAAAACTCCATCTTACGAGTAGTAGTAAATATAGTGATTTTTGATAAAACCTTTTCAACATGTATGCTCTATCGAAAACTTATCAAACACACTTTTGTCATACTATATCATTTCTCTTTTCAGGAACCAACTCTCTTTGACCATCTCAAATAGAATAATATCATAAAATCTTTTATAATTTTAATTACTGACAAATTTGAGTTATTCCTAAGAAGGGAGAGCCTCTGCGTATTTACATTATTAAAAACAATAACAATATTAACAGTTATAGTCTCACGGGATATACATAAAATTTGTCTATTAATTATACGTATTTTTTGTTAAACCTGTAAGACTACACAATTGCACGGAGAAAACAGCTATGTTACATTTATCGCAATTGGGTTAGAATCTACAGAAGTTTAATGTTGTTATCAGGCAACATTATTTAATGTAAAGCTAATCAGAACTTTGACGTTAATTTGTCAATGAAACAATATTATTATATTTGTAACAAAATACTATATTTATTTATAAAAATAATTATTTCACATTTACGTATTAACGGAAAATGAATTTCAAATTTTTTAGGTTATATCTTTGTCACTCCATTAAAATATACGTTAATATAATTTACTGTTGAAAAAATGAACACCATCCAATCCGAATTCGTCATGTCTGTAAAGTTACACTGAGAAAAAAGTTGTTATAATTTTTATTATACTATTATAATTTGGGGACAAATGCATTCATTTTAAAATTATTCTAATACAGTATAATAATAATATGCGCGGTAAACTACGGCGCAACCATATAATGATGCGCCAGGGTATTTCTGCGCAGATTATTATCATATTACATTATAATATGTGTAATAAAATTACACATAATACAGTGTAATAAAAATTATATTAACTTTTTTCTCAGTGTATAACTTCTATTTTACGAAATTACATAATGATTATTAAAATTACGTTTGATCAACCACACTAAATATCATGTAAATAATATGAAACGTAATGTTACGATTACACACTATTTCTGTTATGTTCACTTTGAATAATGTAATAATAATCATAAAATATTTACGGTATATTTGGCATTAATACAATATAAGTAGTTTTCTCCATGTGAAAATTTTAAAATAATATTTTTTCGTTTGTAATATACATAAATGTTTTCATATAATATACTTTATAATGATTTAAAACATATTTTTGAAAGGTATTCTGAATAAAACATAAATTTAAAATAAAAAGCTTTTCTCGTAATATAATAAATCGGTAACGTTGTTGCGCTCAAGAATAAGCAATTTGTCATATATACGTGCATGCATATGAATATAGCGCCTTCTAGGGGCATTTCCTTAACAGTCGCTAAAATTGTATTACATTGAACATAAAGACAGTCAGTTAGAGATTCTTGTGAGTTGGAATTTTTCTAGATATAGATTATTGTTTTAAAATAAATTAAGACTTTGTAATAATTAATATTATATATACTATTCTATAGTTTTAACATTATAATAATTAAAAACTTTGATTGTATATTGATATTTGTAACAAAAGAGTTTGTAAAATATATATATTGTAAAAATAATTCTGAATAAATATATATTATAATTTGTATATATGATTTTGAAAATAAAATATTATATGTATTTTATTGAATGTTCAATTCCTGTTATAATATATATTATTATATTCTTCGTTTATTTTTAATAATAAAAAAATGCCTTTTCAAGAATTATAAATTAATTAAAATATATTGATTCTTTTGTAAAAGAAATTAGAAATAAACAATTATTGTTGTTTCATTTATTTAAATTCAAAGTTACAATGTATAAATAAATGTTTTTGAACTTATTTCTTTGAAAACCACATTTTTTATATTTATATCTATAATTATTGCTTATTATATGTATAATTTAATTAAAAATAAAAAAATGTATTTTTAATATTTTGAAATTTTCGTTAAAAGCGCTTATAAAATTTATAACGTCAGTCATATTACATATCAGCAATAATTGTTGCAAAAATACAATTGCTGATATGGATGTGCCATTGTAAAGCACTATGATTATATGCATGCGTACGAGTGTATGTTTAAAAGAGTTCATCTAAATTTAGATTATGAGATTATAGCAACCTTCTAGTGGTCACAATTTTAGAAAATGTATCATAACGTAGTCTTATTCGTAAAAGCTAAAGTTAGATTTCCTGAAACAATTTTAATTATTTCGTTGTTGTATCACAAATTATGTGTCAGTATTATAATTTAATCAAAATGTTATTAGAGTATAATTACAAGTTCTGCCCTGTTTGGAAACAAAAAATATTAAACAATTTCATTGTGAACAAAAATATATATTTTTACTTTTCAGAAAATATTTATAATATTGAAACAGACGGTAATATATAGAATTGCGGAAATCAATTCCATACAACGAACAAACAATAAAATGTATCATTCTCATGTGGAAATATTTGTATTCAGCTGGTGAATTGCCGTGATTATATATTTTCATAAAGTAAAATTGTCGAAGTTAATATATATAAATGTTACATTTATTAAATATGAATTTTATTTATTGGTGCGATCGTGGGCAAGTACCGGAAACCGACAGTCGGTTACTAGTACGGAACCATTACTGAACCAGTACTGTGATGGTAAATAGTACCAATCACGTACATATTTTATGTGTACTATAAATATGTGTACTACTATGTACTATGTACAATAACCTAATTATATTTTTATATTTATTGACAAAATTACAATTCATTTGCATTAAATTTTCAATAAAAAACGTATTTTATAATATGAAAATTGTTTATTTTTTTAATTAAATATAAGGTGGCAGTGTATAAGATGAGATATTTGTACTAAACCATTACCGAACCCCTACTGTGTGCATTAAAAATATAGCATTTAGTTATATATATTTTGATATTTTAATTTATTTGATATTTCATAATATATATTTATTATTTTATATTATATTATATATTATATCAAAAATCTATAATAAATTTTAAATAATGTTGCAAAATTAATTAGAAAGTTAATTAAACACAAATTTAAAAGTTGTAACACTGTTGCCATGTTTTCAGTATTTAGAGTACTTTTGTCTCTATATTTTTGATAAGAAAAGCCACAAATATTCTTCAAATATTGAAATAGTAGACATAATGTTGTAAAGTTTAAAATTGTATTTAATTCATTTTTGTAAGAGGTTAAGTTAATGTAATTTCTATAAATATAAATAAATATATATAGACATAACATATGCCGAAACGTTATAAAACGCATAACATTTGAATGTATATTAATATAAATAATTAATTGTTAGTATAATAAATGCGCGCGTTACAAGTATAATCACGATGTTTACAATTGACGTTTTAATAAGCTCAAGGTATATAATATTACGCTTTCAAATCTCGATAAATTAAGAATAAAATATTTGGTTTATATTTAAATAAATGAACTATGTATTTAAGCATTTTAAGTTAAGCATTATAAATAAATAATCATTTCAGATATAAATATGTAACAATTATTATAGTTATGGATATTCTATTTCAATTATTCTATTAATTTTTTTCTTATCTTTGTGTTTTTGTAATAAATTGAACGCAATTCGTAATTATAGGTAATTTTAAATGAAGATAACGAGTGAACAGCACGTTTTGATCACTCCTTTATCAACTTGATTATTATTGATTTCATTACATTGCAAACAAAGATGCCCATTCCAGATCATTCTTGTAAATGAATCGAGCTCATCGAGATATTCCAGCACTTACTTGATTCGTGTCAGCATGCGCGTTGTATATTGATTTCCGCTTGTATCCAAAAATGTAATATTTTGTCGTACAGCTGTAAAGCAATCAGATTATTCAAGCAATCAAGGTCGACGTTTGATGTTAATTTTAATCGACCAATTAAATAAATACAACGTGCTTTAACTAAACTCAAATAACATTTATAATTTTTTCATATGATTTAAAAGTTGATGCTGTCTATTTAATAATTACATATTGAGTTAATATTCATTAAATAGGTATATCGTTTTATGTTGATGATATTTGCATATTTATTGTTAAAATGTTTGATGATACAAACTTTTATATATGAACTTTTTTGAATTATTATTAAAATGAGAGCCTACATTCGTTCGTAAATAAAGTTATAAAATTAAATATAAATAATAATAATAATAATGATCATGATAATAATAATAATAATAATAAATTATTGTATCATAAAGCAATAAGGAAAAGATAAAAAACATTGATTCAAAATTACCTTGTGTCACAAATTTATTAAGATATTTATTATGAATATCATAGGTACAAATATTGGAATTACTGAAAAGTAAATACCACAGTATCATTAGAAACATATTTGTTATTGGGGTGTAATGGTAAAATTTAATAAAAAGTTCCATCATTAATTTATATATTATAAATAATAGTCAATAAAATTAAGAAATTAATCAAAATTAAGCATAGCAATCTTGATATACGTATTTTCTTAATATCATATGAAGTATTAATTATCATTGCTAATTGTTTAATTATTTATTATTATGTATATGTATTTTAATCGAATGTAATAATATATAACGTAATAATCTATTTATCAGTACTTTAATTATATATATATATATATATATATATATATGTATAAAACAAACAAAACAAAACAACAGTACATTTTGTAATGTACCAGAATATTTTGAAAACTATATAAATGAGTATAATTTACGTAATTTAATATTAACGAACGTTAAATTAATTTATATTTATACTAAAAGAAATACAATATACGAAATACATATATTATAGGTTTATGTATCTAATAAATTAAACTATAAATACACGTAATTAAATTAAAGCGCTTCATATTCGTTTAGAGCAATGGAGAAATCTCAACCATTCGCGAACATTCGACATCTTTAACTAGAAAATTAAATCACAAAAATTATTAAAATTAAATTCATAATGGATTTACAATTTGTTATTTCATTAAGAAAATATTCATAATATTTAAAAATAAGATTACAACCAAAATCGGAATAAAAATGGATTACAAATTATTATCATTCTACTGAAATATTTCTCGTAGTTTCTCGACCAATCAGTGGCGAGCAGCGGTCGTCTATAAATACAGCGCCGATGCACGGGCTCTTCAGTACATGAAAACAAACGAAACGAATAACATTTATACACAAAACGAAACAAACGACAAATCAAAAATGCCAGCTATTGGAATTGATTTGGGAACCACCTACTCCTGTGTGGGAGTGTGGCAACAAGGCAAGGTCGAGATCATCGCCAACGACCAGGGTAACCGGACGACGCCGAGTTACGTGGCCTTCA
>JABFQC010003097.1:0-14712 GCA_022817085.1 Psilanteris sp. ZL-2020
GTATATACAGTGTTCATATTGTACTGAATATATATATAAAAAGCCACTGATATGTTTCACAAAAAAAAAAAAAATAATAAATAAAACAATATTATGTTAAACTATAAATGAAAGACCTTTATTTATAATAATAAATTATGTAAAGACCTTTATATAATTTAGAAAATGGAAAAAAACGTGTAATTTTTATATGAATTCAGAAAAATATAATTTAATCTATTCATATTATATTGAATTTAATTTTGTTATTAATTTGATAGAAAACATTCCATATTAATTATTTAATCCGGAATATTTGTTTTAATCTTTAAAATGTACGACTGAAATGTATCCTGCGATTTAAATTTATTCATATAAATAAACAATTTCTTAACAATATATTTTAAAGTTGTAAATTTCGAAATACACGTTAAATGTGCGATATTAAAATTTGAAATATTTTAAATTTATCTACTCTTCATGTAATTCACAATATGTGAAAGAATTTGTAATTTAATACGTGAACAAAATTTGAGAGATAAGAAGGTAGAGTTAATGGTAGCCGTTTCGCAAGTGCACCATTGGCACGTGTCGATAGCACAAAACCACGGTTGGTCAGTATGAACACTTGTCATATTGGATTGCACATATGACTAGACACTAATGTTCGCTCTGCATTGGAAAAATGTTTTCAGAGCTCGATCGTACATTTTGGATCAATATATTTGTATAAAAGTAGTGATTTTTCTACGATTAATAGCGTAATTTCAATAATTCTTATACATTTGACTTTAATGTTACAATTACAAATGTTACAAAAGCAAATGAAATAAAGCATATATTATTAATTATACATGTATATATGTATATATTGTATGGCGTTTTTGAATCATTTAATTAACATTATGTATCCAAATGTTTTAAACTTAAACCGTTGGTTGTGTAAAATGTACAACTGAAAGATTAAAGGCCGTTTAATTATACGTATGTTTACATACGTAAATAAATCTCACAAGTAAATCCTAAGTAATATATATTATTAACAAAGAGGAAAATAGTTTTAATTGCAATGAATTTATGATATGGTTAATTATAATAAAGATCATCTCATTAGGAAACGATCATTAGCAGTATTGTGAGTAAATTTAAATGAATTACAATACTGATATTTCAAAAAATACATTAGTTACTTGAATATGTGTTATTTATATTTAACTTTTATTTGCAGTTCTATTTTGATTGATAATGATTTGGAGCAATAAATTATTAAGATGACTGAACATATGTTATACACACATTTTTTTTTTTGACATTTGCAAAACAGAATATTTTATGATTATTATAAGTATACATTTATGTAAAAATTGTGTACATAATTATAACAGTTGACATATATTCCAAATTATGTATGCTCTTTTTGTTGAATTATGAAAGAGAGGTTTTTTTAAATTATTTATATGAAACTTTTATTTTGTATTTTATAAAAAATTTGTGTAAGATGCGATGTAACTATATCGTACAGCATAGATAAATAAAAAATTAGAAAAAATAAGAAACAAATTAAGATTATGATAAATATTTAAATAAACGTAAATTGTATATCTTCATTTATAGTATAACTTTTATTCATTACACGGATACTGTAACATTATATAAAGTTGTAAAAGTTCAAGTGCAGTCTTAAATATATATATATATATATATATATATATATATATATATATAAATGTTATGCAAGAAGTAAGTAAACATATATTTTAAAGAAAATTTTAACGGCATAAAGTTTCGAGTTTAAAGCAAAACTACTCGTAACATTTTGAGATAATATTAATTGATGTCAATACAGCGATGAGTTATATAAAGAATTCTGTATAAATATAAAGCTTTATTTTTTAAAATGTTTTATTACTCTCGGGCTATCGTATCAATATATATTTAGTTTAATGTTTCACGAACTACGTAATATCCCTGAAAAAATATTATAAGTTACTTGCACAAGCAGAAACGCATTTTTGCCAGCTGTGGAAAATCGACGTTCTTTTTCTTTTTGATTTTTTTGTTAGAAACTTAGTCGTACTTTGTTATTAAATAGATAACAGTTTTCACAGCCATGAAACAATATATTTGCAGAAATTTTAATATCGTTTTATATTTCAACTTCGGTGTTGTAAATTATTTATTTAATATAAGCACTATAACTTATGTTTTGAAATACATTATTTAAAGGCAATAACTGTAATTTAATTAATTGGCAATAAAAAGTTATATGGCGATTCAAACTGGATATAAAAAGGAAGATGTTTTTTTAGGTTGCTGACATTATAATTATATTGGAACATAAAACTAAATATTCATAGATTTATTGGTTTTTTCTTAATTTATCATAACACTATTTTAACAATATAGAATTTACATTTATTTGTAAAATTCAACTACGATTTAATTCTGCTAAAAATTACAACAAAATTATCGGATAATAATATAAGTATATATATATATATATATATATTAACTGAAATTATCTAAAACTCTGAAATTGTGTTAAATTGTGATAATAAGTTAATTAAGAACAACTAAACTTACCCATGGATGGGGCATAAATGTTGAGGTAAAGGCAATCTTCACTTTGAGTTTGTAAGTGAGGATAAAGTCTTCTTAAATATTCTAGGCGTCCTTTTGGCATTCGTCCCAGTGCATCATGTTCATTTGAAATATTTGGTAGCTTTTGAGGACAAACGGGTTTAACTGTATCTGCAACTCTATAAAATAATAAAATTAACTATAAATTTAAATCATTGGAATTAGGATTAAATTTGTTTAATTTTACAGATTCGTCATTTATTTACATATTTATAGTTATAGCTCATGACAGTTTTAGATTTTCATATATATATACTGATTAATTTTCATTACAATTTATATATATGTATATTATAATTAGTATAATATTTAAAATTTACTACAGTTGAATTTATTGTATATAAATTTTGCGTTTGTAATTAAATGAGTTAAAGTTACTAAATTAACAAAATCTAATATTTACATATCTACAAATTTAATAAAAAAAGTTCTCCAAAGTGAATTTCTAGATATAATTAAAGACTAACTTTAAGGAATAAAAATATCAGATTACTAATTGTAATAAAATTTTTTCTAATTATCTTCGTATTACGGAATTTAATATTTAGAAAAAAAAGAAAATATTTAAATGTAAAAGTAAAAAATTACATATAACATTACTACCAAAACTGTAGTTAAAAGTGTGTATATATATATATGTATATTTCTTTTATGGCTTAAACTGAATATTATAATGTGTACGATATTTTATTAAGAAACCAAAATGATTATATTAAAGTTTTATTTAAATAATGTTCCTTTTTATTACATAATTTGTAAGAACTATACAATGAAATTAAGTCGTCAAGTTTTTAAGGTCCCACGAATTTATACTTACATCCAACCTAAGCAAGACATTACCTTATATACTGTTTAATTAATTTATTAAATATAATTATTTATTAATATAGTTTTCTATTTCGACTAAATCTTTTCAAACTAATAATAATTACCTATCTCAAATTAAAATAAGCGATTAATAAATATACATATAAATATAGATGAATAAATAAAAATTAACTAAACAGTTTTCATACAATTAATTAGAAACACATGCACATAATATGCGATGATTAACCAATATCAATTTGATTAGAAACACCACAATTTATCCGCATAAAGTTGTAACGCGTGTTCGAGAATTTAAAACCGAGCGAATAACTTATTTAATAAGCATAAAAAGTTTCATTGAAAGTGTATCATCAAAAGCGACAATTTCAGACACAATGTTGATAAAAAATTGAAAAGGCTATTCTTTTCAAAGTAGTTTCATCTAAGGTTTAGGCATTTGTAAAAACAGAATTTACTTTTTATGACGAAGAACATTGACTTATAAAGCAAACGCGTTTCTTGTTTATTAAATTGAAAGCAATTCGTTTAGCTCGTATAAAGCATTAGATGACGCTTGGTGTTTTATACAATCGCTTTTTAACATAATGACGTAATTGCTAATTTTCTTACATGCAAATTTTGCGTTTTATTAAAGGAAAACAAAAAAAAAAGTGCATCAAAATTACACGTCGGCTTACATAAATAAAACGAGACTCGGTCGATACAATAATATCCAATTATGCTAAGAATTATTTCAGTTTGAATACGAATTTTAATTTGTTGTGCCATTTATTATTACGTCCCCAGACAAAATGCAATTTAACAAATCGTTAACGTTAATTAAGATGAACGACACGATCGATTCATAATACTCCGTTTTTCGTTTTGCTTTACAATTTTTACATCGCAAAAATGCTACGGTTTTGGGTTTATCAAAATGATTATCCGAAATCAACCGGGTTGCGATAAAGTTGTGCAAATGTCACGTGGTGGGGGAACTGATACTTTGCTGCATTATAGATTACGGTCCGAACTTTCGAATCAGCGCAAAACCAGATGGCACTGTACACTTTTAAGGACAAAGTTAGAATAATTGAACTCTCATTTCCAATGGTGATTTTGGACCTTCTTACGTAACAATTTAAATCCGAATCAAGATAGGGTTTTAATGCGAAAGTCGGCAGCATTTTTATACTTTTGACACAATTTTGTAAATTAAAATCCCGTCTTTGGCGCCGGGCAAAGAAAAACCTCGGGAATAAAATAGCCTGCAATTTATTTTATAATCTGAAACTGAAGAATGTAATAAATGTGATGGAATTGTTAAAAAAAGAAAGCTACTGTATTCAGGTTCGTCGTGAAAGAGATAGGGATACCTTACAGAAAAGACATCATCAGAATGAAAAATGGATGGATAAGATCCGTCGAAATTATGAGCTTCATAAAAAATTGATGTGGAAGCATCTTTGATTACTTGATCATTAAGTTCTTAAAAAAGTCTAAAATGCATCATGTTATAGCTGGATTATACAATAGCGGAGAAATGAATATCGGAGCTCTTTGATTTAATTTGGAAAAGAGTGGAAGTATAGGATAATTAACGATTAACCGTTGAATGGATTGAACGAAAACACGTCAAATCCAATACAAAGTTCAATTAATGTTGGCAGCAGTATATATAATGGAAATAATAAAGATAAGTTGAGGATAGATTAATGCGAAAGTATTACAGTTCACCATTAGAGTTCGAATTTATTTTAAATCAAATATATGTTAAGATAAACTCAAATTCGATGGTATAAAAAGCCCGTTCTTATTACAAGATTTGACTCGTTGATCATTGAAACGTGAAAATTCAGGTACCGACTTACGAAATGTATAATATTCATGGCGATTAGAATAATGGTTGTGTATATTACAGGGATTGCATTCTGTGCGGTGATGTTAATTATTTTTAGAATAATTATTATTTATGATAAATTTTTAGATGAGTTGGATGGTGAAATGTGTATTATGTACTGCATTCATATTAATCTAACTTGGGTTATATTTTCATAAAAATATACACATACTTTTCATGAAAAATTTTTTAGATTACCACGAGGACATTTTTAATTACAATTTACTATTATTATTATATAAGCATTCAAATAATTATCGATGGTATGTTTATCTATAGTGCAACAATTATTGTTATTATTATAGTCACGAAATGAATTATTTAATTAAAGTATATGTATTTTCATGAACAATAAAGTCAGTCAATTAGTCATTATTGTTGAATATAAAATGCCAAATACATAGACATAAATTTAAGATCATAATTTAATTTGTTAAAATATATACATTATACTTTTTGAAACTATCGCGTTTCAAATTATTGATGAAACTGATCACATTTCAAATTTTTGGTGAAAAGGTCTTGTTTCAAATTAATGTTGAAAGTAATCTTGTGTATCATTATTACAACTAACATTTTTCCCAACCTTTTAAAAATATCGTTGTTTTAATTAAAAATAATCTAAACAACATTATAAGTGAATAGTTTTCAACAAGTCTGTCGAGCTTTTTACGTGTAAGTGAATAAGCCCTTGCCGGTGTTTCTGAATGTTAATGTAAATTTAAAGTTTAATGGATCAAAATTGCGGTTTCGCGTTTTTGATATGATATGGTGTATAAAATGGTTTAAATTATTTTGTTGTAACAGATTGATGAAATTTGTATATATGTTATGTTTATATAGTGTTTGAATTTAAATTTGAATAATTTTTTGATAGTTGAACACTATTTTTGAATAATACAAAATATTTTGTATAATAAATATACAGTTTTTACTATAATATAGTATTAAAGTTAACGTTTTAGTCGAAAATATGTAAATTTTTGTATGTTACCTAGTTTATGTTTGTTCAATTTTTTATAAAATGAACATGTGCAATTTTTTAAAATTTCTTTACTTAATTCAATATCTAATGAGAATTGTAATTAAAATAACAATATTTCATACATTTTTTAACGTTTGCCATTTACAACAAAATTATGAAAAAACGTATATAAATATTTACTGGAGGATTATTTAAAGTATAAGTATAAAGAGAAATTTACAATGTAAATTAAAAAATGAATAAAAAATATTGCACTCTATGTTTGTTTCCAATTACATTTAAATTAAATAACTGAAACAATTTTTCGAAAACTATTTTCGGCGGAATAATGTTATCTTTATTATTATTTGTTATTCAAACTAGCATATTTGTAATGAATTTAATTTATATATAATTTATTTTAATACACAAAAATATATTAGTATTGATTTATCACCATGCTATAAACATTATATTCGTTAGATAATCAGATAAAGAACAATAAGATGTCGAAGATGAAAGTGGTGCTTTCCATTTATCGCGAGATAATTGAAGGGAAAGGAATACGAAAAATATAAAATTATGTCATGTTTTTATATCGCAATAAAAAATATGTGTATAATAATACTACTACAATGTTAATATAATATCGATAAAGGGATTAAACTTATAACTTTGGTACTGTCTTGTTAGAAAATATGTAGCGTTGCAAGATCATAAAGTTGATGATTAAATAAAAATTAAAATATTTTCCAGGCGTAATTGTTTTGAAGCAAGTATACCCTCTGTATAACATTTACCTAAATGTCATATGTCAAATTAACGACCAGAATGTTACTCAATATTTTCTATAGTCATATGACTAACAAAATTACTTTCATACCAGAAAAAAGAATTGCGCCATCCCAATTAAACACAACCATTTTATCAATTACAAATTATCCTATGAATACATTTTACAATACTGTGAATTACAATTTAGAATATAAAACCCGATTTTGTTTTATTTCCATTTGATTTCCCACATAAAGCGAATTAATTGTTTATTTAATCATTAATTATGTAATAATTTATACGTTAAAGTTATATTACGTTGGATTTAATTTAATACATTATATATGCTGTAACTTACTTGACACCATCCCAAGGACTTGGTGAACCCGTAGGTGAAAATCTATTTCGTCCTGTGGGCGCAGATGCATATGGAATACCGAGGTATATATCCACGGACTTTAAATGTTTCGATTCGAAGGACTGCGTTAAGCCTTGAATTTGTCCATACCTAGTCCTTATGATTCTTTGATTCGTAAGTCTATGAGTGATTGATGAAGAGATTATCTCAATAAATATCATATATACAAGAAGTAAAAAAAAGTTTTTCATCTTGTCTTAATCGTCGTTCAGCTCCTCGTTCTCTCGTTCAGTTTAATTTATTTATTGGTAATGCGGTCTTCTCATATTTATTTTTTCTGGTCTATTTAACGTTACTCTTTTATTCAACGTCAATTCATTTATTCTTAAAAATACTCCGTTGGCATGTTTGCTTGCATTCATCCAATTCTTTGCATTTATAAACGCCATTTGAATGACCTGAAACAAAACAAAACAAAATAAGACACAAGCGCTTAATTCAAGATTTTTCATTTTCTTACAACATAAGTCGATTCTTGTTACCAAAATTCGTATAATTTAGGAGCTAAAATAATACAAACGAGATTAATTTAACTCCAATTTTTAGTACAGTTTTATATATACATTTATAAAAGAATGGTGACGCGAATGTTACAAAAAATTGTTAAATAATAAAAAAAATCGTAAGAACGTAAATCTGTTTATGTTCAACTAAATTGGGGAGAAATTTGTCTTCACTTTCCATTCGAAGATATATATTTATAAGACATATAACCTTGTTTATCGAATTTGTTTTGTCTCCATAATTCATAATAATTATATTATGCAATATTATTTGCTTTAATAACAAGTAAATTATTTACGGAGTTTAGATAAACATGCAATTGTATCGCGGATGAGTTTTGCATTGTATAATTTTGGCGCGATAGTGATAGTATACAAATGAATTTGAATACGCGTATAATACAAGATATATTTTCGTTTAAATGCTTACAAAACTATATATCGTTTAAATTAATCGAAATGACTTTTTGCATAAGTAAAATATCTATATTTATATTTATAAAACCAGTCGGTTAAATATTGTACGCGAAAAAGACCACGCGTTTGTGTTCAAAGTATGAATGTAAATTTATTTTATCAGCTGATAATAATACATTGAATTTACATTACGTGTAAAATTATATGGGAAAGAAAAACATCACATGATAACAAAACTTTTACTTTGACATTTTAACATAAGAATATCTTTATCTGCAAAGCGCCTTCCTAAATCGATAAACACTGCATTGAAAAAGTTTCCGGTTAGTCAGTATGTTGAACGTTTATTCCATTTATTATCAATATTTACCAAATAGGTCGTATGCACTTTGTGAATGTTTTAAAATATATGTGCATTCAAGTTTTAGTGGTTAATTCAACAATTGATATATATGTTTTGCTTTATTATATATGGATGTATTAATTTAATAGCACGTGTAACAATTTCTTTCTAACGAAATAAAGCTGGGAATGAAACAGCACAGAATAATATTCACACATAATAATTCGAGTATATATGTTTTAAATTAAAGTTCCTATATAAAGCACATTAGCTTGGACTATAAACATTTTTATAACAATAACAGTAACATGACAAAATCAAGACTCCTTGCTAACTATATTTATTATAATAAAATAAAACAAAATGTATAGTATTCGTGTACGGAGAGAAAGAAACAGTAATATTTATAATATTGCAATATTAAATTTGAATAAACTGAATGTTAATTGGTAGTATGCTGTCAGGTTGTCAAATTTTGATAAACTGGTTTACGTATTTTTGACAAATAAGAACAATGTAAGGTTAAAGCTTGATAATAATAAAATTCACTTTGATTAATTTTTCAATAAATCGCATTATAGCACTTTTGAATAAATCCAGAAAGACAAATATATACCTTTTTTCAGCAACTTTTTGTTAACTTCATTTTAGGTTAGAATGTTAAAACTTGACAATCTGTTTTGATATATTTTAACAAACAGTTGTACAACCTTTGGTGAATTGAATAAGGAAAACGAAAATGTTAAATTTTAGTAAACCGATTGTTGAATTATAATCAAAGATTGATACTATTCAATGAATAAACTACGAATTTTTGACGAATAACAAATATATAATACCAAGTTGGTCAACTTTTTACTAAAAATTGATAAATCTTTCTTTTAGTGTGCATGAGAAAAATATATATAGAAAATACTATATCATATATTCAAAAAATTCTACATAATTTGAGTTTCTTACCATGTTGCGTTAAAAAATTTAATTATATTATATAGTAATGCTTATAATATCTCGCAATTTTACTATTTAATAATTTTTTCTAAATTACTTTCCTCCGTACAGGATATTCTTAATTCTAATTAAAACTTATCATATCTTATATTATACCTATCTTATTGTAAGTAATTTGATTTGCTTCGAAAAATTGGATTTGTATGATTTAAATTATGATTACATAAAACAAAATTCGTGACAATAAATTGTTTGACAATTTTCGAATTAAATTTCAACATGGCAAACATCTTCGAAATGGAGAAACCTACATTTCGACCAACGATAATATTTCCTTATGTTACTGCAGTGATTGCACTCATTGGTACTGATTGGGACATTCCTTCTCACGGTAATTGGATCGATCGACTTTAGGACAAGAACAAACCGATTATTGCTTGACATTTGCTGAACCACTTGTCCAGTGGTTAAACGACGACTGAAGCAAAAGAGTTTATTGCGACGGAGATGTTGTAACTGTGGCAGGTCCGGTCACGGTAATAAATCCAACTTTTGTTACAAATTTGTTATATTGTAATTTGTGCGTCTACGACTTTTTTTCTTCTTCTTTTTGTCTAAATTCAAATCATTGCAATTGTACGCGAGCACCAAAATGTTAAGTTAACTACAGAATAACTACGAAATGACAACATTTGAAACGAGCGAAAAAATTGGCGAACAATTCAGATAAGAACATTAAAAAAGTTTTGATAGCATCAATTTAACGTAAAAGTTATAGACTTAAGCTGATATATATACTTCAGGTCTTTCAGGGAACGGTCACAAATTAATGTCAGTTATTTAATTCGTATATAGCGGGTGATGTATAATTTGAAGTTGTCCCAAAAATTGGAGAACGATGATAAGCGATTTTGAAAACTACGTTAACCAAAAGTACCGATCGATCGATAGTTCGTCAAGCTATCAATTTGCGGCAGTCACTAACCTATCTTTGCTTGTCGTTCATATTCCGTCAAAGTTTATCGCGATAACGTGCAATGTTTCTTGCGATATGCCACGGACATATGGGTTTAATTTCTTTTTGCGCAGTATCATATCTATACTCGCGCTCTCCCTTCACGCTCGCCCTTAATTTATTTGCTAGCCGCCGGAATTAATCCAATATTTCTTTTCATTTTATAATTCGCTGGTTTATGCGCTTTTTAATTCCGTAAAAATACCGCATTACACGATTTGATGATTATTATCGGGTTTAATTATTTGTCCGTAATTGTGTTATACCAATGTAATTATTATATTATATCTGTTTCGTTTTTAATTCGATTTTTAAATTTGCTTTCCAACATGTTTGTGATAAGTTGCAAATATATTTATGTGCATTTGAGTACATGCTCGATTAGAATTAATTAAAGGAACGTTGACAGTTGCACTTAAAATATATATATATCATACATCCTATGTTTATTGTATATTAGATTAAAATTCTATTAACGATTTATAAAAATTTAATTTTGAAATTCGTCAAAAATTGAACAATATTATTTATAAAGTTTTATGTATAATTATAATACAGGATATTATATTATTAATGCAATTATTGATTTTAGATTAGTTGACTATTTTATAAAAAACAACTAATTATTTGTTCAGGACTTGTTCAGGACAAAATTATTCAACATATTATCTAGTCATTGTATATATAGCATTATATATTTATCAGTGATAACATGTACATGCTAAATTATAAGGATAACTCCTGTTAATTTTATTTAAATCAATATCTGATTCAATAATACTTGATAATATACACTTCAATACATTTTCATGAATTGTAATATGATATAGCATTAATAATTTGTTCGTCACAACATATAATATATTATTTTGCTTAATATGCAAAAATTGATAATATATATATAATATATATAATAACATAATTGGTAAAAAATAGTTTTTAATTTAATAACGTTTTTTATACTGTAATTTGTATACTCTGTGAATTATAATTTACATTTATTTTATTTTATGTAATTACATTATTTATATATTTCATTATTATATACGTTCTATTTAATTATTTACATGATATCTAACATGTCACTTCAAACTATGCGTTTACTTTTAAAATTTAGATTTTTATACTGGATAACACGTTGTCTCTATCATCATTGCAATGGGGTGAAATCAAGCCAGATTACAAGAAACTTTGGGAAATTGAAGAGGATCGTCACAGCTCCAGGCACATTTTTCGCAATTTCTTTATGATGTGGTTGAAAAATACACCATATGAAAAAAAAATTATAACATCGTCAAAATCATATCTGATATTTTTTAAATATATATTTAACATGAAGTTAAATTAAAAAAATTAATTATAAAAACCACGAAATAAAATTAACTAAAATAATGTTTATTATATATTCTTTTTATTTTTTATATATTTCTCGGATACTTTACATTAAAATTTCTTATCAAAAAGTACAATGTATTAAACTTTTAATTTTTCATTTTCATCTGGCTTTTAATCAGATATCATCTTTTATTTTGCGATAAAAAATTCGAATTTAAAAACTAAATTAAAATTAAATTAAATCAGATATTGAGTTATTTTAATAGTAAAAATCAAAGTTAAATTTTAAATGAACTTAAAAATAACCGCGAATATAAGTGTTTCTTTTTAATTTTTTGATAGTTTTAAATGTTACGTCGTTGACATAAACATATTTACACGATAGTTGAAAAATGTAAACGGATGATTAATTCACATTATTCAGTTGACATTATCAGGTCAACATGATATCACTCTATATAAACTTATAGGTTTTATTGGGAGTTAGTGGCTTGGAGGAAACACAAAAGAAAATTTAATCACGCAATGGAATTGCATTTCCATAAAGTGTACATGTTGGCGTGTTATGGCTTCCCTATGGCATGTACCAGAGCTTTGTAGGGTAATAATTAAATTTGTAATATAACAGTTTATTCATGGTTTTTCCAGAGAATTTAAATGGATTTGAACCAATCAAATTAAGGTCATTCAAATTTTGACAATAAATTAGCTACTTTGAATATGAAAATGCATGATCTTTTATATATATATACACTTTGAAGCAAATTAAATGGGCTTCAAAAGTGTCATTTAATTTTAAACGAATCCATCGATTCGGAAAACATGCCTTATTCCTTTACCACGATTTTTAGAACATGCTATATATGTTGGTCGAACTTTGGCAAATTGTAAAGAAAGATCGTATCTTCGGAGGGAATTTTCAAATTTTCTTTACGATGTAGATTAAGCCCCATGTATATTAATTAAGACCCATGTTTGAAATTCACCTATTTTCTGACCTCGTCGAAGTTGGCCTTTTTACCAGGGTTTAACTATCGCCAGAATTTTATTAGCCCTGCGATAGACGATTTAAATAAATTACCAGGCAAATAAGATAACCAAAAGCCAAATTATGTTCTGTCCTATTGGAAGCAATGAGGTGTGCACTTTAAAAATATTATTCCGTATCTATAATATTTTATTATGTTATAATTTAAAATGCCGTTTATCAAAATTTTAACACACACAGACACATTTTTCATTTGTCGTAAGCAATATATCACTCACTATTATTGATAACTTCAACATCAGTAAGCAATGCATCGTCTAATATAAACGATACATTCTAGATACTATCTATTGTCAAATGTGGATACTTTTTATAGAAATATTATATTTCGAATAAGTATTTCAGTTTCATTTCGATATCCGTCTATTATTTAGATTGCGATTACTGTTGTTATTATTTCAATTATTAACATATTATATATAGTGTAACATCGTATATTATTATTTAAAGTATTTGAAAATATCATTTCCAAATTTTTGAAAACATATCTTATTTTTTCTATAAGATGTATTAAAAACAAAGGTTTAGTGTTAGGTGAGTTGAGAGAAAATTGCAATATTGTAATGTTATTTAATTAATTAATATCGTTCCACAATACGATATGAGTTTCTACAAATACAGCAAAATCTGTTTAAAAAATTGTATACTAGTTTATATAATGTCTTTTAGTTTACTTTTTCATTAATTTCGACTATTATTGTTGTTGTTAATTAGTAAGAATCAGATAAGTGATGAGGTAGTAATTCTAAAGCATTGGAATATAGTGTTAATCAGATTAGGTTAAATTAGTTATAAGTTTCTGATGTAGCCTCTGTTGTAAGAAATATTACATAATACAGTAAACTGTAAAAGCTGTTGTCGAAGTTTCAAATAAATTGCACAAAAAATGTACGTGTACTAGAGTATTTGCAAAATTTATGTATTCCTGAAAGTTCATTAATCATTCTATTATTTTTGAGCATAAAGAGAATTTCAATATATACATTTAAGGTAACTATATTATATCATAAAATAAGATTCTGGAAAAACTAAACTTATGTATAATATATTATACATAATGATTTTATATACAATTGAGTTTAGATGGTTTATACAAGTAATTACTTAAAAAACATTAAAAAGTCAATATAAATGCATTAAATATCAATTACGTTTATTATAAAAATATTAATTTAATTTATTTTTATATATAATTTAAAGTTGATATATATGATATGGCTTATAGATAGACGGATAATAAAAGTATATTACTAGTATAACATTGTAAAACATATAAAATAATCCGAAACGATTATAGTTATGTAAAAATAGGAAAAGTATATTGTTCGATGACAATCGTAGAGAGACATTGTTTTTAACTATCTGAATGTCGAAACTAAGATACGATTTCCCTGTTTCAATTTAAAGCATTTGAAAAGAAGTCGCCTTTAGTTTAATTCCAAGAAGTCTCATTGTAAAAATTGGATTTCGTAACGAGAGCCATTTTCTTTAACATCGAAATTTACATTATTAATCATATTTGCAACAAAAATAATTTCGTTGAATCTTGCGTTTCACTTATTTTTCTACTCCTCCACTGATACATATTACAGAAAATGTTACTGTTTTTAACAGT
>JABFQC010003098.1:0-14704 GCA_022817085.1 Psilanteris sp. ZL-2020
ATGAAAGAGGTTAAGTTAATGTCCAATCACATTTTGTTATTTTACATAAACTGTTTGACTGAATCAGTCAAACAAATAGAACAGACAGTAAGAATCATTAAGCCGCATTGGATAAATACAAATACTTGATATATGTGATTTAAATAAAAACCAATAGATAAATTCATTTATGTATCAAAACCAAACCTTTTTTTTCCGTGTATATTACAAATATACGTTTATGTTTACTAGGGGTGTGTTTTTGTAAAAAATAGAATTTGATATTCCCGGTCTTATTATTTATCATAAAAAATATAATAATTTATTAACAAACTTGTACATTTTTATACCCACTGAATAAAACTTTTGATTATTTAGTATTAAAATATTTTGATGCAAATTTGATATTTAATTTGAACATTTTGATATCAAACAGATAATACAACGCAATATTCTTTAGAAATGCTATTTCGAACGCATCCCAATGCTGAATTAAAAACATTATTCATTCCACTAAATTTAACGCTGAAAAAAAAACAACAGAAAAACAATCTCGATAGAAACAACAATTTATTCAGTTTCATCGCAGCAAACCCCACTCCGTCCGCCACTTCCCAATAAATCTATTGCGTAACCCAGATTTCATTTTTATCTTACACATCAATTAATCCCCCACAGTGGCTTCATTCCGGAAATGCGAATTAATAGTTCTAAAATGGCACGAGATTAAGCATACGATAACAAAGTCGCATTATTAACCTTGCGTCGTCTACTTGACATTTGAATTCGATCGCGTCTCAGCCGTGGCGTGAGTTACCGTACACGGGACCTTTCACTGTCTCTCGGCGAAATGCAGTCAACCGCGTTGACCAACCGGATTGAGATACGCCGCGAACACGTATATCGTGACGCGTGGTCCAGACCAGACAAGCGTATCTTTCGATACCAGACTAAGTCCGGCTAATTTATATATCGTTCTGTTTTGTTCGTACTCATCGACGGTCTTAATTGAGAGACGCCCAAGACGACGTCTTTCTGACACCAAAGCCAAAACTCTAACGCGCGGAAACACGCGCGCCATCGGTTTACGTACGTTCATGGCACCAAAGACCCTAAATTCGCGCCGGAATAAGCGCCGGGTCGGACGGCCAAAGGCGTTAAATTATGCAAATCGCTAAATTTTTGTACGTTAAAACCGTCCCACTGCGTGATAAAGGTGTTGTGCACATGTAAGACACGCGCCGTGTGTGTGGAAGCGTAAGTGATTCCATACACAAACACGAGATATCCATCAGCACGTGCACTGCGTAGATACATTTAACCAGAGACAATCCCGGCACTTTATAATACCCATTAGCGAATATCGTAGCGTTAACATTATAAAAGTGATGGATTGCGTGATTAGTAAATCAATAACGGAAATTGCAGCCAAATGTCAGAGTCATGACGCGCGGCGTTGGGATATACATTCGTGGCGAACGCTTCGTGTGAAATTCGTGGCTGAAAAATGGCAATGGTGTACGAATGTTTACGGAATGGAAGTTCTATTTAACGCCGGTATTCCGCGCGTAGAGAAACGTACTATTAATCCGAACACCGCGGACGTTGGATGCAGATCCGCATCGCCATTAATGATAGCTTTATCAACAAAAGCAGTTAACAACTTCCACGTGTGTTTCAGATTTTTGATAGATCCAAATGTAGGATAAAATCTTCAGCTACTGTTTATCAATCAAGATAATATCTCCATATGAATAATATATAGTAATCGCGGAGTATTCATCATCTCCGAACAAGATATCTCTGCAATTGATACGTCTAATGATAGCACATCCAACGGTATCCATTATATTGTCACGTGTAACTGGATATTGCTTTGCAAACATCCTTCTTCTCGTATTCAAAGCTATTCGCAATTGTATATTAATTACGCTAGAAACTTCGCGGATTTGAATCGCGCTTCGGCTTTTCACGCGGAAGCGTCAAATTAAACAGAAAGTTTCGGACGCGGCTGGATCGGCGCGCGGCGTTTCGTCCTCGGCGGCGTCGTTATTCGAGCCGACTTTTTGTCAAAGAAGCACCTCGCAGGATCAGAATGTATCTGCGATCCTGGCACTTGTCAACGCGCGCCATATATGCCTCGCTAACCAAGTTCTCACGCCAATTTCTTAGACGCCGGACGGTTCGAATTCTTAGGCCGCAACTTATACCGATTCGCGACCGTTTTCCGATCCGAGCAGCGCCGGGGTCTGCGAACTTAGGATCCGCCGTGTTCGCTTTTGACCCCCTCGTCGTCGGTTCGGACCACTTATTCGGCCGATAAAATCAATTAGGCGGATTTAAATGAAGCGCGGTCCCGCGGTATATATCATCTCCGTACAATCCGCGCTCGTAATTATGTGTATAATTCAGCGATTGGCAACCCTGCTGTCCGCGCATTCCTACTTCGAGTTTCGAGGACGAGAGTCGGATCGTGCGCATAGTTGGCATGCGCGCGATAACGTGTCGTACGAGTTCAGGCGCGAAGATTATGTACCCCGAAGATGCACGGACAAGATTTCCGCATGATGTACGAGTGCGGCCGATCGGCGTAACGAAGCGGCGCCGTGGGCTCGCGATAGATCGCGGGGCACTTTCGCACCTGAAAAGTGAAATTCCGACGGACCGCATTCGAAAAGCCGGTAGTTCGATGAAAGTCAAGGATAGGCGTCGACGATTCGATTCGGATCGAGTGAAAATCCGGACCGAATGCTAATCTTCTTGGGCATTTTTCGTGCGCCATTGTTCACGTCCGACAATTAGATCGCAATCGCATTCGGGCTAACGGCGTTTCATATTTCATAGCAATCGTTATCCACTTTTTCTCATTATTATGTGAGATTATTGGTTCGGCTTGATTTATGAAGTTACGTCGTTGCAATTGGCTCCGCGTGCGCCGTCTCGCGCGTCTGTCGCGGACAATTTAACGCGCGTTTTACGGAAGCGGGCTTGGTATCGGGAATGCGCGCTCGCCGGAAAGTTTGAAATACAACCAGTGCAATTTTGCGTACACGCGGATTAGTTCCAACGTTTACGTGAGAGTTTGTCAAACCGCGTATGAGTAATGAAGAATTGTTTATTCGAGCTGAAAAATCTATCATTAGATTGAGAATTTACATCTTATGGCAGTCTTAAATAATCGTTAAGAATTACGGATTCTTGTGTCCAGAATTTAAGAATTTTGTAAACGAAAGTATTGAAATAAGAATTACATTATTAATATCAGGAAAAGAGATTATTTTGTAAACATTTAAAAAACTGTTAGATGGTGATAACCTTATAAACTACCTATACTTTTTATTTCTGTGTAATATTTCAATTAATATTGAAACAATTAATATGAATATGTGATATTCATAAAGAATTTAATAATAATATTCATTAAAAATTTAATAATAAATATTGAATTTTTTGTTTGAATTGATCAGAAAATCTAATCAAATAAGATCATTTTTATTCATTTTAAACGTTGTAATGAAATCAAAATCATTCACTGAAAAAAGTTCACCCGTTTGAAAGAAAATCTGAACTCAATAGATTATATATATTTGCAGATAAAAACATTTGTGAATTACGTTTTTACACTAAAACATTTCACGGTTTATCCTTAAGATTATCAATTACTGTTCCAATATATTATAAATTTCAACTGAAAAATCGTTCATTTTAAATCTAGTGTTTATTAATCTTCTCTTAATTCTTTTCACTCTTGAAATAATTATATAAGTTCAAAACTTTTAAACCCTTTCCCTCAATATGTAGATTTTTAATATCGTTCGATTACTTGCGTTAACATAAAATCGAAATACCGCGTTTCGTAGTCGAAACTAACAAAACAAAAAAATAAAATTTCAATTTTCATTACATAATCTCGTCCAATGGCAATACGGGTGTTATACTGAGAGAAAATAAATAAATGACGCAAAATTACTATTTATTTCCTTAATTTGGAATCATAAGAGAAAAATCATAATATTTACTATTTTTAAAAGTAATATATTATGATAAAGTATTATTTTTCGATGTAAAAAACTTACTTTTTCCTTTTAAAAACAATAAATATTATACTTTTTAACTTATGAGTCCAAATTAAGGAAATAAATAGTAATTTTTCGTAATTTATTTCTCTCAGTGTATTGTTTCCCGCCCTTACAAACGAAGAGTGAAATAGGTGTCAAGGGCATTAGCGCGGGCGTTGAGATAATAAAATAAATTTGATTCGATTAGAAATAAATTAGCCTGCCCGTGCACGCGTCACCCCGACGTCGACTTCATACACGTTCAACGGCGGTACTTTTGCAACGCAAACCCCGCATTCCGAATAACGCTCGTGAAATGAAACTGGTTGAGTCATCGTGTATATTGGTTAATTGAACTGTCATTCATATCGCGAAAAGGAGGACGGAAATTAAAAGGGTAGCCGGTGGACCGATCCTGATCCCATGACGAATTGGTTCGTTTCGAATTCATCCGCGTTCGCATGCTCTTGCACGCGATACAGTGGTACCAGTACGATTGTTATGCATAACCCCTATTACACGGCACTGAGCTTGTCCCGTATTCACGACGACGAACGCCGGTAAATCACGTTGATTATGATATGCAAATTTCCTGGTCATTGACATGGGTACTCCCCGAGTTTTCGCGCGTCCAAGTTGACGCGTTTATGAACCACGCGTTCCTTCTTGTAAACGCGGAAAAGCCGCGATTGGTGCGCGAAATGGCTGCGCGTTGCCGAGGCGCGGTTTTCCGCGGTTGCAAAAATGCACTCAGCGCGATACGCGGTTGATTAGAAGTCGCCGGTAATAATTCCCAATATTTATGTAGTCTCACGTAGTTGATTGTTTCGACCTCGTACTCAGTCTCACGCGGGGTATCGGAGTCGTTGTGTGCACACGTACGGAGAAGCGAGCGTGACGAAACTCAAGTACTCCTTTTTATTTGAAAACTAATATGCCTCAAGGCGAGGGATTCATTTTCCGTTATTGTTCCCAACCGCGTGTTCTGTAATAAGGCTAATACAAAACCGCTTGACAGTCGCTCGTAGCGTAATTTATGCAGGTTGTTTTATTTGATCCAACCAACCGGGCCACTTCAAAACAAGCGCTTTTATTGTGCGAATTGGCATCGCTGATTGTTCAAATTGAGAAACGGGGTCTAAAAATTATTTTTAAACAACATCCTCTTGAATGCGAACTCGCGTTTAAGCGAGGGGTCCGTAAACCGATGCCAATATAAAGTAGTCGGTTCGTAACGGGGTATTTGGTACGTTCCGTTTGGAACAGCGTGCTGCACGGTAATTATTGTATATTTTCTAATAAGAAACTTTTAATTCTGGTGCTTAATTATTGAATTATTTCTGTCATGATTTGCTGCGTGATTGACATCGATTGTGATAGGCTTCGTTGCCTGGGCAGGCTGTTTATTAATAATTGTTTTTAATAACAAACAAAATTCGGTATCGTCGTTTGTTCTGTCTATTTGTTTGTACTTCGCGTTAAACTCGGGCTTTTGCAGTAATCGCGATTTGTCGAAGCAATTGTAAAAAACAAGGAAATGGTTCTGACGAAATCAGATAATAACGTTAAATTTCACACAACAAATGCGATTGCACAATGCCGCCACTTAAACATCAATCATAAGCCGCTGAATTTTTGCGTATTGACTATGTTTCCCATAACGCTTGAGAATTTTAAATGCAAAACTGAATTCTCATGACATTTGACGGTCGGCGTTGCTGCTCGTTCGACCAATTTTGAGCAAACATCGGTCGAAATTCTGTATTAATTTGAAATGCATATAAGAACGTCGTGAAGGAAGTGAAATGTAAAACAATTTCCGCGTGTAGTTAGAAGTCGCGGCTCGGGATTGTTGAAAAGCGGTATGATTGGATTATGGTGTTGGTTCAGAGAAATACATAGATTACAGAGACCGGTATCAAATATGCGACATTGTTTCGGGCCTATAATCAAACCCTGGTACTGAGTCGTGATGCAAAAATACAACTCGTGAACAATGGCAATGGTCATTATTACGTCTAGGAAGTGCTTTTACAATCCATTTCTAATTCCGACAAAATAAAGAATTGATATTTTGGAACGCAAGTACCTAACACGATTTCCATGATTATGTTGTATAATATAATTTATATACAATTATTCTATAATTAATCGCATTAAATTAGAACAAAAATAAAACAAAAATGTTACTTTTTTACGTTTAAAAAGTGATAATAATCCATCCTATACTGAAATAAATAAAAATTTTTACTAAACTAGATAACAATAGTAGGACAAGCGAATAACAAAATATAAATATACATTAGACGATACTGCTGTTTTTATCAATTGTTTGGTAAAATTTGTAAGATAATTTTTTCAATGTAGGAGGAGAAATGTACAAAAATGTCAAAAATATGATAAAGTATGGTTAAAGACTAAATTATAAAAGTCAATGTCAATGTCATTTACACTTTTAAAACGATCGTTTTATCTCAAGATTTTAAAATTTTAAAGACAGATTAAAAAAGGACAAAAAATATAAACATCAAATAAATAAAGAAAATAGATTTGCTCCACACGCCTTTGTGTATTTCGTGTGTTTATATGTTTTCTTTCCTTTTTTAATTAGTCGCAAAACATTATAATTTTACGTCAAATAGATTATTTCTAAGAATGTACTATTTATTTCTATTTTTGTATATTTATCCTACACGCAGAGAAGAGATATCTTGATTCAATTAAACATTTTTTCAGTTTACCAACATTTTTACCAAAATTTAAATTAACCAAATATTTTTTAAATTTAATTTTTGTTTAATCAACATATCTCTTCTCTGCGTGTACATTTATTATCTAGTTTGGTAAAATTTGTAAGATTATTTTTTCAGAGTATAGTAAAAAATTCCCCCGATTCTAACAAACTTTAAGTTTACTTGAATTAATTCTACGTTTCTCCAACTTTTTTCTGTCCGTACACTTCCATTGATCGAAAGGATAATTAAGTTTCAACAAAAGTGACATTATTAGCATCGAAAATGAATAACGCTTCCGTCATTATAATCCGCTTTGTATACCCAATTTAATTTCATCAACCTATTAAACGCACACACCCATACCGATGTAAATTTATAGTCCAACGTCTTAAAACGCGTCGTTTTTGTGAGCCTCGCGCCAGCATCCTGCGAGAATACCGCGATTTCATTTGAATTTATTCACGCGATGCTACTTGCAAGATATTTCGCAGTCTGCCAGTTAAACGAAACGCCTTGTAAGCTTAAGCGATGAAAATAGGCGAATGATGGATTTCCTTTTCTAGCAGGAAGTTGACTTGCAACTTCGCCAAACGTGTTTTTTTAAGGACGTTGCCTTTGAGGGAGTCGAATGTATTTTGTGTTAGGCGTCTGCTTATCTTAACGAGAATCGACAATTTTTCACGTGGCGAATCGAACGAACGAGACGAGCGGTACAAAGAGCCAAAACACGAGGACAGTGTCGCTGAAGAAGTCTGTGAGAAGATCCGGTGCACCGATTCTGGGCCTCGATTCAGGCTTCTATGTTAGATTCGTAATTGGACGCGGTGAAAGCGCGCTTTCGAAAGCGACGGCTTTTGTTTTGGCGTTTTCCCCTCCAAAATTTATTACGATCGGCGGAAGAGACGCCGTTTTGCACGAGACGAGTGTTGTAATGCTTTTAGATAAGTAATCTTTTATTGGTCCCGCTTGCGCTCGGTATTGTTTCCGAACACTCGCCCGCCGGGGAATTTTAACGATTGGCGCATCTCGTTCGTTCATTTGCACAATTGTTGTATTAATTGCGCGAAAGACCGGCGTTCGCGCGCGACCGATTGTCCTAATACAAATAGCCGAGCGAAGACGCGGCTTTGTGCGCAAATTTAACGCGATACCATCGAAACCGTGATCGCGATCGTACGAACCGACTCGTACGTAGAATTTGCATTTTATAACATCGCCGCGGATGGATTATGTTTGTAAATGTAAATGTAGCCGACTCTCGGTTCGATCACGATTAAGGGTATAATTACGGTTCAAAGCGGGGGATAAATAATTTGACGAGTGTCAAAACTGTGAGATATCGTGACAGCGTTATATATAAATAAATCAGTGCCTAGTTATTGCTAATGCATAAACGCAATGCCAGATATTATGTAATGATACTTACACGTCTGCATTTTTGTCTTTACCAACTCAATAACATCAAACGTGTGAGAACTTAATGTGAAATATATATATATATATATATATATATATATATATCATGATACCGAAGTACGCAATTTATACGGGATTTCTAAACTGGATTACAAGCAGTTACAAATAATACTTCGTTGATCCTGTTATATTCGTGTTTTAAGACACAAGACAATCTTAATTATTTAATTTCCAACGCATTCGTTTGATTTCGCATTTGAATATTCTATCGTCGATATATATGAAAGTCGACAAGCGTTCGCGGCTCGTTCGCTTCTTCGTTGAAAAACTGACGTCATTTGTCTCGCGAGATGACATAAAGTGACAGACGGAGTCAAGCGGATAACAAGAGAGCTGCATATCAAATATGCGCATGCACACAAACCTACTCCCTTTCGGAATGCATTAAGAAATAAACGAGTGGTCGGGAAGGTGTGCGCAACCTGCAGCTGCTGTTATTATACAAGCGCGAAAAACGATTAGGTGATACTACGCGTCTTCCGTGGGCGGTCCCGAGGGACGTTTAGAATTAATTTATAAGTCGGTGCAATTATCGGTTACTCAATCCGCGCGATGACTGGGAATTGCTCGCGCTTATAATGTCACGGATACGACGGACGTTTCGCGTCGCTCGCCGCCACTTTTCAATGAGCTTCGGCTCCACGCGCGCACTGATCGAATTTGCGCGTGATTTATCGCGGGCTTTACACGCAGACACGACGTTGTTACGCTTTTCAAACTTCACTTTAACCGTAATTGAATCATTATACTTCGATTGATGAAACCCTCGCGCCCATTTTTGATATCACCTTTTACACCGTAATTCGTTTACGAAACCGTGACGATGCGTGGTTTATTATAATACGAGTCCGGACGGACCAATGAATTATTGCGTTGATATACAGTGAAATACATCCGTTCGTCTGCACGCACGTATGGTCCTTTCTTTGCAACGGGCCCGTGTGAAATTTCTCCTGTTATAAATAAACTTTGTTCGGCGGCCGGCAATCGAGCGCTTTGGTTCGGATTTATTATAACGAGGACGTGTTACCTTTGAATTGGGTTTTGTAATTTCAATTTTGAAATTGAAGTTTATAAGAGATGCGATTTTTGAAGGGGAAGAACGACTTTTCGCAAATTCAACCGATTGATTAATTTACTACACTGAGAGGAAAGATGGAGATATTAAAAATACACGGAGAAAAAAAGTATTAAATATTACTCATAAAATATCAAATGTGTGACAGTAGTGTTCTATTTTGAAATAGTACATATAAAATTAGTAAAAATTACGTGTATTTATGTGCAAATTTCTGATATTTTGTATTATTTCAATATTGAACATCACTGTCATATATTTGCTATTTTGATGAGTAATTTATTGATACTTTTTTTTCTCTGTGTAGATTGTTAAACTATAAATACCTGATTTGAATAAACAGATGTTCAATTCAATAGTCAAAATTGTAAAAATTTTAGATTATGTTCAATGTGTCATTTAATATGACATCCGTTTTACAAGATCTGACAATTCAGATTGTTGAATAGAATATTTGTCTCAGCTACAATCTGTAATTATTCGATTAAACAATCTTAGATACTTAAAGGAATTCTTTACACAGAAAAAAATAGCGTTGTCTGAAACAATCAATGTAACAACGATAAATAAAAGTGTCAAATTTTGACAATAAAGTTGTCAACCTTCAACAATAAACTGACTTATTACAAGTCAAGTTTATTGTCAATGTATGACAATTAGACTGTCTGTTCGTATATTACTACTAAAATTGAATAAATCTGACAATATGTTTTTTCAGTGTAGATATTTAATTCAACAATCTATTTCTCTCAGTGTACAGCAATTAAAGGTTACAATTCTAGTCCGTGATTTATTTTATTTATTCATTTTTTTTGCATTACGTCCCGAGGTGAAATTTAAACCCTACTTATGACCTATAAGTGTATAAAAACAAGACCTAATTAGTGCCTAAAAACGGCCGAAATTTTCCTTTTTTCCAAAGGAGCACTTATGTAGGGTTTATTTGGGAAACGTTCTCGCATCATGTAGGTCTTAAATAGGCCATATAGGTCTTAAAAAGGACCTAATATTCGAGTTTAAGCACTTAAATACCTTAAATAGTGTTAATGAAGGTTCTGTAGGGGTAATGTAGGACAAAAATTTCGCCTCGGGGTAGGATTAAATTTATGAACATTTCTGAAAAATCATTCCCCGGTGGAAGTTTTACAAATTACAAACCAGAAGGCAACTCTTGGGATTTCAATGCCGTGTATAGATTCAGGAACTCTATACCTCGGTGAATTTACACAAAAGACACACTGCGCGACTCCGTACATGCCGCGCGACTGTTAGTAAGTCGAAGGGTTACTGGAACTTGAAAATTGATAGTTTAATGCGTCCGTTTATCGCGTTTTTGGTCCAAAGACCTATTAAGCAGCCATCCAAGGATAATCGAAGTCATTCTCAACGCTACTTACATTGACAGAAGTACATATCTTCTTGTTACTTGGTCTTTATTTCTATCATTGTTTCTACCGTACACCAACTTTCTACCAATTATATTCCTGTCATCGAATCGATGAGCGGATTAAACAGTAAAAGAATAATGGAAGGCACGATGCTTTTATAAATTCAATTGTCGTGCAATTATTCAAGTGAAAATTATGTTGGAAATAACCTCTCGTGAGTGTAATTGATTGAAGCGAAGAATCGAGTCTAAAATTCGAACACATCCACGTCATTTTGATAATTGATGATAACATTACGGTAATGCTTCCTCGTATATATAATTAAGGTAAAAAGGCACACTGAAAAAACTAATCTTCGAATTTTTACGAAACTGTATAATAAACGTAGGGAAAACCACTGCTAAAAAATTTATTACGTGTCTTATTTAAGACACAAAGCGACTTAATAAAGACGCCTAAGTGGCTTAATCTAATGCACAATATTTTGTATTAAGACATCTCGTAAATTAAATAAGTCACTTTGTGTCTTAAAATCGTAACATCTAAGACACTTTTTTTTAGCAGTGACGTTTGAAAAATGTATATGACAAAAATTGAATTTTAGAAGGTTTAACAGTAGGTTCAACCTTCAAATTGAACAGTTTTAAAATGTTAAAAATGAAAACTTCTTAATTTATGATTCTCTTCATTTTTTTACATTTTCCTACTATTAAGATCTCGTTTGTATGATTATTTTTTCAGCGAAGACAAAGAATTCGATGAACGTCACAAATAATCGTCCGGTTTTGGTAACGAATATTCCCCGTATCCTTTCAAGGTTGCAAGATTATTCCGCGATATCAATCGCACTTTACATCGAATTTAGGGAACGAAAACCTTGGTCTAGATCAAAAGGCGTGACATTCAAAACACAATGAATTGCAACACGTTATTAACCAGACCAGCGTGAGAGACTGACCTTATCCAGAATAATAATAATAACACCTTTGCTTCGGCACTTTTTTTCGGCTCCGATTCCCGCCGTTTCCGCGACTCCCCGCGCGCGCTCCTAATCTGCCCAGAAGCGACACTTTTCTGCGCAAATTTCATTGGCTCGCCGTCGATTACCATAACCCGCGACTGCAACCGATGGGGACATGTAACCCGGGTGCACGCGAAAACGATAAAGTAATTGTTGACGCGGTTTCGAAAGTATCGGAATCGCAAAGCGGCCAAAGTTGTTAGGTTCGACGGGGTCAACGTCATTCCACGCAATTTCTTCATTTACGCCGACCCGTTGTTTATATTGCAGATGAACCGGGTGAAAGTTCGATGAACCTCTTACGAGCGACGAAATGGATAACAGTTTCCGCGCTTCTCCTCGGATTGCGCAACGACGAATTTATTAGCGAAATAATCATTTTTGCTCGCGAATCACGCGCGCGCGCGCGCGTACGCGAGAACGAATTCCCGCGCCGCGGAAAAGAAACGCGCAATTGCCGACGGGAATATTTATTGGTCTAGACGGGTAATGCGCGTAGGTGGTCCGATTACATTGGATTATTGATTACGCTAGATTCGAACTAAAAACATTGCAATTGCCGCGATAGTTATTTCTGCGACAGATTTATATTAATGCCAATATGGCCTATTCGTTTATTGCCGTTGATAACGCGAAAGCCGCGAATCGCGCTGCATCCGCGACGATACGGGACAACGCGAAACGCGCTATAATTAGTGGTCTCGAAAATGCATATATTTTCATATTTCCCCGTGACATTCCGACGGTGTGGTTCGGCCTCGCAGTTTTGGACGACGCGTATCTCACGCGCGTGGCCATAAATATAACGTTGCTTTCGAGAGAAGGCGTTTTGATCGCGCTATAAAATTCTTTCGTCGTCCCTGCGAGAGTACGTCCCGTTTGATCGTAGGTTTTTGACGATAGAATTCGTACGAGACCCGTGACATAATTTACCTGCAAAGCACCTACCCGTTAAAGCGGTTATAAATCCGACCGAATGATTGATATGTTTGGTGCCGGGACGTGCGCGTTGCGTGACTGTAAACAACGCGCGCCACGTATTACCCAACTTTCGCCTTCGTTTCGCGTTGCAACTTTGCTCTTAACAGAACGCGCGAAGGAATTCGCCGAGTGGTCCGAGGGTTTAATCGCTGATTAAATCAACCGCGAGAACGCGCGTTTCGCGTTCAACGCGGGTTGATCCTCGATTCCCCGGAACAATGACGGTTTTGCGCGGTCCGTTTCGCGCGATTCACGCGTTCAATCAGTTACCCGTCCCGCGTCGAATAAAAGCGAAGCTTACCTTAGTCGAAATTTAACTTCAAAATTGTTAAAGGTAAATATTAATGTATAGACTAATTTAAACCTCGAAACGTATAAAATTTTCCGTTTACAGGGAAAAAAAATATATTATAAATTACTATACCTTCTTGCGTTCAAATGATATCTTAACAAATATTTAAAAATTACTATTTCATTAAAACAATATTTATTGTATGAAATAGCAAAAATGTGTCAAAATTCCTTCTAGCTTTATTATACTATATAATTAATTTTCTTATATAAATAAAAAAAGTTGCCATTATGGTATAGTAATTTTCTACCGATGCCAGAAGGTATAATAATTTATACTATAACTTTTTTCTCAGAGTAGGTTAAAAAGATTGAAAATAGGTTCTAGATTTGATATTACAATTTTAACCCTCCTTTCAAACTCCATTATTTTATTTGTTATGAATTTATTTTATTAAGATTATTAATTAATTCAAAGACACTAAACCTATTAGTTTAAACGTTTAACAGTAGAAATTTACATATCTTAGCAGAAACATAATGTTTTACTAATCAAACATTTTTTTTTTCTATTTTTCGTACTTTTCTTTTACTTTTAATGTGTCTTTCGATAGAACCTATTTCGAATACATTTGAATCTAAACGGGAAATTTTAGACGTTTTAAATATAAATTTCGACTCGGGTATATACTTTTGCTCCGACGGGAATCCCATCCCCTCTACCGGAACATTCCATCCGCACCGTAAACAATAGCTTAAATATGCCCACACGGTCGGTCCGAAATCAATTTACCCGACGGAATGTGTTGGACGCCGAAAAAAACGCGGACTCGGCCGAGTACGTAAATCAATCGCGGCTGATCGATTGAGTTAACAACGTCGCGACGGAATTGAACGCGCGACAGCGGTCGGTGCGCTAGTTTTACGAGCATTATCGGACTACCAGCGAGACGCATTAGCCGTGATCCTTATTAAGCACCCGGGGCGCGCCGATACCGCTCGGATAAACTTTATGCTTTGCTGGATTGTATTTATTGGACGAGATCGCGACACTCGAATGCCTCGCTTGAGTGGTCCCTCGCGGCCGCAACCCGACGCGCGCCAGCTTCGACTGGGCGGCGTGTCGTTAACACGCGTCGCAATCATTCACGCGCGGCGCTTTTTAGGACGAACCGTCGCGACGGTCGGGGCGATGCTCAACATCAAAGTGCGTTGACTCCCTCGGCGCTGCCGGCCGCTCGCAAATCCGGACTAAAATCCTGCCAAACCAGTCGATCGATATTCTTTATCGCGCGAGCACGCTCGTACGAATAAAAGCAAGATTCCTGAAATTCCCGAGGGCTTCCTTTTTATGCGTCTAGACGTTAAAGGTCTGACAGCGCGATGCAATGCGGAAGCGGCCTACGCGGAATCATTCGCGGCTTTGCGCTTTTCGTTTCGGTTGATCGCCGCGGACAACAATGATCAACGGCGTATATAAATGCAAATGACTGGGGGGGGGGGGAGTAAAAACCCCCGGGGATTCGCGCGTCGCTTTTGGGTCGGGTGAGAGGGAGGACCCGCGGCCCGCCGCGGGAAAGCCCGGGGGCACACCGCTACGACCGGGCCCGCCGCCGGCCGCCACAACGAAGGCACAAACACCAAAACCCGGGGAAACAAAAAGCCAGGGGCAACCCCCCCCCCCGGGCACACCCCAC
>JABFQC010003099.1:0-14701 GCA_022817085.1 Psilanteris sp. ZL-2020
CTCCAAACATCTGAAGGATTAATATAATAATTATGATGACATTTATTGAAATTATCGATTACAAAATAAAAACTATATTCCAATTAAATACACGGAGAAAAAAATTCGATTAAAAATTATTAAATGTTAAGTAGAAACACTGAAAGAAATAATCCTGCAAACTTAACCAGACCAGGATAAAGGAAAAAATGTTAATAAATACCTGAAAATATTATTATTTTTATCAGATTATATATATGGTAATTTTTATTACATTTATTGAAGTTTTGACCATAATTTATCATATATGTTCCTTTTTTTCCTTTATCCTATGTTTACAATATAGTATGGTAAAATTTGCAGGATTATTTCTGTCAGTGAACGAGCACAAATAAAGTAACTTCAGGTCAAAATTAAAACTTAGTTAAAAATGACTGAACTTTTAAATGATAATTTATCAATATTGTTTTCATTGTCTACAAATATTCAAATATTTTCAAATTAACATTTACTTTGATCAACGGTTACTTATTTATATTTAAACAGTTTTACGCAACTGTCAGTAATATTTAGTTAAGTATTTTCTTCTTCGGGTTAATATTTCGTATAATATTTATAATTAATACTCAATGAGTATAAATAATAAGGACATTATTATATTTTATATATATAACATTTTACGGCCAATTTTATAGACAAAATAAAACAAGATAGTTTTATTAACAAATTATTTATTTCTAAAATGTTTCGGTCCGAATGAGAATTTCTTTCACTTAAACCATAACAATGATAAAAATAAGTTGAAAAATGATAATTACTAACGTGTCACTGAATATAATTTACGTATAATGTTGAAATAACTATTGTATTTCACGTTGAAAGAATAAATGAATGTATATGATATTGTGAATGTTGTTATTATATGATAGGTAAATTGTTTTAGTGAATCTGTATATAATTAGATTTAATTAACATTTTAGATAATGAATCTCAATATTTCAAGAGAACACTTCTGAAATGTTACATATTAAAACAAATAAACACACATTAAATAAAGAAATAAATACTGAAAACCTTAATGAAATTTATGATGAATTATTTCAGAATTATTTTCATTAAGGTTTGTATTAATAAATTATATTCAGTCACAAGTTAGTAATTATATAATTATAATTACAAGTTAGTAATTATTATTTTAAACTTATTTTGTTCATCTTAAATTTGTATACCTATTATTAATTTGATATAATCTTTGTATTTTATAAATAGCTATTTAATGTAATACTTCATAATTTTTCTTATCATTGTTATTGTATAACTGACGAAGGTCCTCATTCGGTTATAAAATTTGATGTATATGAAATGACATTATAAATACAGATTAAAAAAATAAAAAACTTATATTGACATTATTATGTTTTGACTCAGAATAATCATTCTTTAAATCTATATATACGAATATCCGTAAGGTAACTTTTTCACGAGTGTATCGTAATAACTACCAGATTCAATTAGTCGGAATTTTAAAAACTCATAAAATATAACACTATTCCTCGTTTAAACCAGACCGAGATATTTGCGGAATTCCATTTTCGCTCCAAGGCATATTTTTTTTCACGCTGTTATATATAACCATTGTGAGCAAAACGACGAGTCAGAATGATCCTGCTTTTCGAGGTTATTTGATGAGTATAAAGAACATTATAGAGTTCCAAGGAGTACGACGTTCACATCTATCAAAAGCCCGGGCGAAGGCTTCGAATTAAGAAGTGGTTCATATGTTTCTTACAGAAATGAAATATGTTAATTCGCGTAATAACAACGGCAACTATTTTGCTTAACATGATGCGCGTTAAAACTTCTTTTGTTGCGAACTCATAACCTGACTGCGTCGCTACGTCCTAAATTCTGCTCCATTTTCTTCCCAGTTAAACTTCATTTATTTGCGTGGCTGCTTAGTCCTGTAACTATTTTGAAACTTTGCCTTTAAACGCACATAAACACCATTTCTTAATTAAAACATTTCGCTCGATTGTATTACGCGTTCATTATTTGTGAGGCCACGCGTAACCTTCGGCGAATCAATCACTTTTCTGATTACACCGGCCATAGTGCCTGACCATTTTTGTGAAACCAAAAAACCCATTAAAAGCCGATCAGATTAAAGTATCAGCAAAAAAACATACACCGATTCAAACACGGCGGTATTTTGCAATTAAATTCGTCGGTAAAAAGTTAAACAATTTGTGTCAAATCATATTAATATTCGTGTCGAATCTCATCGCGATAAATATGAAGCCGCTGATAAAGCACTAAATACATTTTTTAATTCCGTTTAATTGAGAGCCAATTTCACTTCGGCGACGAAAACCGAGATAAAGAACGTTAATAAAGTCATCGGCGTTAACAATGATAATGTTTTTTTTCTTTTTAATAATTTTCCAAATTACACGTTTGCTAGCACGTAATGACGTATCGCTGCTTTCAAAAGATTTCTACGATATCGAGCGTTTCAATAACAGGTCCGTAATTGTATTAATTATGTTAAATGTCTGCGTTCTGTCATTCGCGAAGATACGGCTCATCGCGATTTAAGTACATTTTATACGGGCTTGATATCATATTTGCTTTCTTTCATTGACCTATAATGTATTCCGAGTGCAAAATATCTCGAGTATTACGACAATTTCAATTTTAAAATTTGCGACGCTTCCCCCTCTCCCCGTTTCCGTTGCTTTTATTGGACGGAATCTATGGACTCTGCGCGGATCGTTCAATAAAAATACGGAATTATGAAAATCTGATGAAATATATTATGCTGATTATTGTTTCCCGTATGGATATTTATTTGTATGAGTTGTTAGACTAGAATTTTTCAATCGAAATATCTGATTTCATTTTCATGTATCACGCAACGCTTGAGTCAGCTCGTGCCATTCGGGTTATTGCAATCTTACATGTACGATTTCCTCTCTTATTGTGCCCTTTATTTTTTCGTCCGCGTTACTTACTCGCGACGGTGTGTTTATCATCATCCGCTATTTTACATTAAAACAAAAATAAAAACGTAAAGAAAAATAAAAACAAAAATAATAATAACAGAAATAAAAGCCAAAAAAAAGCAACGGCAGTTTGAGGAATGGATAAATTTTCTGTTTTTAAGCTTATTTTAAAAGATGATACTTGAGTGTATGTTCAGTTTTTTATAAATTGATGTGAACGTCGAAGTTATTTAACGACAAATTCAAACATTTGCATTGAATTACATTCATTTTTAACGGATATTTGTTTTTATATTATACGTATTTTTTCCTGAGTTGATGATAATATACGAAACTATTTTATTCATAAATCAAATTTTATGAAATGTATGAAGGTCATATTTCGGGCTCTGCTCAAAATGATCGTATTTCTGCCGATGTGTGAAGACAGTCGTATTTCAGGGAACTTACATGGCAAAAGTTTTTCATTTTTTCAGATAATGTAATAAAAAGATCGTGCTCCGGCGGAACATTTTCTATAAATATCATCACAGCATTTTTCATATAGAATATTTCATTGAACCGTCCTGGTTTGGCGCATTATTTGTAATGTATTTTTTGACACACTTGCCTGTATGAATATGCAACTACTGATAACTATGTACGAATATATATATATAAACTTTTGGATACTATTCATGATATGCGTATTTATAAGTCTTGTACAAATATATGCATCACTTTGAGATCAACATTATATCAATAATGATAAATAATTAAACATTAATTCTTATTTGTATAGCATCAAGTACTTTATATTGCAAATATTTTGCAGAACTAAAACCGCATTAGTAAACTAATTAATTAATTAATAAATAATAAATTAATTAATTAATTCAATATTTCTAAATTTAAACAATTTAGCAAATAAACTATCAATTTTAACAGTCCTCTACTTAATGAACTCATAACGAAATTACATTTTCCTTTGTTGAACATTTTTATTTATTAAAAAGACCTCGAAAAGAAATTTAAAGAATACTTCTCATCCGTATCATTCTACTGGTCTTTCGAGTCCATTTTGTTCGAACGAGTGACGAATTGCTATATAAATAGGTATAAAAGCCTCGCTTATTTGCGGGAAGAAAAGTTGAATTTTCCATATCGGTTTAAAGTTCATTAACCTTTGCCTCCTTTGAATGACCGAATATGAAAAGTAATGTTTTTCGCTTTTTCCTATAAATATCGTGGTAGCCAACCGGACTGACCTAGTTGAAATTCGTAATCGTTAACTTTATGCTCGCTAACAACCATTTGTTAATTCACTTAAGATTAAAGTGAATTTCGTGAAAATGTCGAAATAACGTTTACATGATTAAAACCGAAAAAAGTCTTGTTAGAAAATCACAATTTAAAGGTTCTCGAGTACATTTAACTGTTTCTTTTATACGCTGCACCTTTATTTGCAATACGCGAGCTATTCCGTGCACCATCAGTGCAACTTGGATGTTCGATTTTTCTATTTCTTTTCATTTCGTTTCGCTACTGTTCGATCTCGTTGCTATTTCCACACGTAAAAACTGACGCCAGTGTTACGCTTCTGATTCATTTCAAGTCCGTGGAAATCTTCCTCGAGTGCGTGTGTCAAATTTCGATCAAAATAATGATATACGAAAAAAGTTATGTCGGAAAAGTTTACTATTTTGAGAATAAACGTAGAACGTTCATGAAGACGTCACAAAAAGTATCATGTGATTTAATAAAAATTTCCATAATAAATGGCAATATCTACGAAGCTTGATTTTGTGCATAAGAGTATATGACTTTTACTCTTTTTATATAAAATAAAAAAGATTAAAATAACATTCTTGTTTTGCAATAAGTTTTAGTCATAATATAACGAACATATAGTAAGAATTTTTAATGTTGTTATGATATACACTTGCTCACTTATTTTTTTTAAATAAGAAACTATAATGATTATATAAACAATAATTATGACATTATTAAGTTAAAGTAAATCAGTTTTAATTGATCTGCTTAAAAGGTACATTACCATGTCACAAAATAATTACCGTATTAGTTGTCATTCATGTGATAACTTACTTTTAATTTAAAAAGTAAAAGTACTCGAATTAATTTATGCAATTGATAAAAACGTTACAAAGTACAACATTAAATGACAATTATTATCATTTTTGACATACATCTTTTAACATAAAAGTCGAATCCATTAATATTTGAGCAGTTTTTGAGTGGTTTTTTTAAAAATATAGTTTTAGTTAGAGTTTATTTTGAGTAGTTTTTACAATATTAGTTCGTAGTTTGAGTAGTTAGTTATTTAAAATGCAGTTTGTGTATAATATTTAAAAATTGTAGTTTAAAGAAATGTTTTGAGTAGTTGACATTTTTTTAGTTGTTAACTAGTGTTGAATAAATTAATTTAAGCAAATGAGTAATTATTTTTGGAAGTTAAGTTGTTTTCTTGTGTTTTGTGTATTATACAAAGAGTGTAAAACCAGTGAAATACTGTGCGAATATTGAAATTTGTGAAACTAAATAAGTTTTTATTTATAAAAACATAAATTAATAAATATTTATTTATATTTTATAATCCTTTTAATCTTTGTACTCTCATGGTACCCAAAATTCTGTGGGAAGTATTTTTCTTCTACCTCATGTAACGTGAAAACGTAACAATGTAAACAGTACAGTAGAAAAAATTATTTTATATAATACTATACTTATACACTGACAGAAAGCAAAGGCTGCAAACTATAATATAGTTGATTTGACTATTTAGTTATGTACAGGATACTAAATTTTATAGTTGAATTTATTACAATAATATAATACAAGTTTAGATTTTTCATGGATACTTATTGTTTATAAAACTATTTGATAAAATTCATTTTATCATGATTAGTATTTATACAAGCAATTATTTTATTTGTTTCACCTAAAATATAGTTGATGGTGATCAAATTAACAATCAAAGAAAATGTAACTTTAATTTTTTCAACTAAAAAATAATTAATTAAATAGTAATTAACTAAACTATATTTCGTAGTTATTTGTGTTTACTTAAAGTTAAAATAATATTATTACACTAATCACATTTACCTAATGATAGAATTTGAACACATGACCTCACAGTTCCGAACGCGAAGCATTGACCACAAATTATTGAACTTTCTTGAAAATTAAAGAAATTTAGATATATTTAAGATTAACTTGAAACATAATGTTTATAGGAATTAAATATTAAATTCAACTTAACTTGCTATATAGTTGAATGAACTATTCTATTAAAGAAATTCAAATAATTTATTGTGTAGTAAAACCATCTACTGAATTAAATTCATTTAAAAAATACATCAACTATCATTTTGAATTCTATCAACAATATATAATTTGGGCATTCAGCTATTTATTAATTGTTAACAAAATAATAGTTTTATTAACAAATGCATTTAACTAGGAAATATAATTGTTCACACTAAGGATATATATATTATTTATATAATGTTATGGAATTTACTAAACTTTATATCAAATTTTCTTATAAGATATTGTACTGTACATAAAAAGTATTATATCTTATCAATGTCATGATTTATTTTAATATACGATTTTCCTATGGGTAGGATGCAATTTTTTTTGCTTTGTAATGCTTTTAAATTTTCAATGCTTCTGGTAAATTTATCTTAGGTCTCAGTATCTAAACGAACAAATAATATTGTAAAAATGTACTATACTAATTTAGCGAAGTTTATATATAGCCTATTATACTTTACCGGAAAGTTACCAATACTTCTAATGGTCCCATATACATGGCATCGTAATTATTATTGATGCAAAAGTTTTTTATTCCAGTGCAGCCAAAAATATGATATCATAGTTTAAATATATAAAAGACTTTTCTACAAACTTTTTCCTTCCAGTATAGATATATATATATATTCTAATAATCGCAACCTAATCAAATTCGAGCAATCAAAATTGCCGTAAATTTTTTAATACCATTACATCTCAGGACGACCCAGTTCGAAAGTTTATCGGCTACGAGCCGATTCGTGTAAATTTTCGTTCGCCGAACAAGCCTAGTTCTAATTCATTTATGAACAACTCTATTCACCGTGTTACAAGTTTTAGGGTACAATTGGATGCGTTGTCATTGAAAATGCTCCGTCCTATGATACGAAGAAAAAAGACAATGCGTGAATTATCGAAATAAATTAACGAATATATATGATGCAAAGTAAACGTTCAAAGATAAGACGAAAAAAATTGGGATTACTTTGCGGGTTAATTGCTGAAATAATCAGCGCGGTATGGTTTAAATAAGCAAAAAAATAAACGTGTATCTTTGAATGGTCGCGCGAATAAACACGCTTATCGTACGGATTTATAAAACTTAGCTTCAACTTTTATTATTTAAATAACTATCACGAAACATCATGAATTTTTCGTTGTTCATAAATAACGGATTCAAACGAGTACAATGCACTTTTTTATTGAAGCTTATCTCTGATTCAAATTAGCAGGATACATAAGCACACTGTATAAAATCAACGATAAACCCGCGGATTTTACATTAAACGCAATTAATTTTTTTTTGTAATTACGTTGTAGTCGCGTTCTGTGATATTATATTTATATCGAATATTATGTCAAAATTCCATGAACAGGATAAGTTCAAATTTTACATTATTTATATCGTGATTAACATTTCGAAATGTTCGATAAGATTTTACAAAGGATGTTATTAATGCATCGATTTATTATATAAAGAATGCTTGTTTATTAAAAAGATTTTTAGATGTACGAAACAATTTGTAGTAATTTTGTTTGTAATTATCTATTTTAAAATAATGAAATTTCAAACGTTCAATGTCAATTGTATTGAGATGAATAAAAATAATTTTTTTCACGACGAAAAGTTCACCTTTTTAATTGTAATGAAATTAAAAAGGTTATTTTTGGTATTATTATTGCTGTTGAAATAAAATGTTTTTTATATTGATTATGTACATCTTTGAAAATGTTTAAATTCAACGTTTAGAACTGCATTCACATTAATGATTAGTGAAGCGAATAATTAATTAAGATAAAAGTCAATTTCATTATTACTTTAATAGCAATAGTTTATACATAAAATAAGTTGCAAACGTATACATTTCGTAAGTATATTAATAAAATCAAGATACACACACACACATACGTACACACATACAACTCGGAACGTCAAAAGTTATTATTTAGAATTGTGAGATCAGAATGGTAAGGGAAATGTTAATAACGCGCAATCGAATTAAAATTGTTTAAATCATAGTAGTTTATAATTTTTCAATTATTCATGTTCAATCACAATACCAGTGTTCATTCATTCAGTAATTAAAATTTAATTTGCTTTGAAAAAAGCTATGAACAATAATTCTTTTCAGGAAATTAACCTGTAATATTTGCAAATTGATGAGAACGTTTGGTCGACTTAATATATGTATGTTTAGATATTAAGACAAATGCAACATTAACGATAGTACGGTACATTCGAAGTAATTAATGACGCGAAGGAAGAAGTTGTAAAAGTTACAGAATTTCTACTGTAACGACAATGTGATTCTACTTTTGAGAACTGTCAATCGGCGAGCGTTGTTCCAATAAAATAAGCATAAAACTGAACGATGCCGATAAATGTTTCGCTTTATTATGTCAAAATAAGATTTCGTATTTTTCACGAGCGCACATTTCATATCCCGATTATAATATTAAATAAGACGAAATAACAAACTCGAATTAAGTGACGTCGTACTATTAAACAAAATTACGTGAATGAATAAGGGGAAGTTGAAAATAGTACATCTGTTATTATATACAATGCATAACGCATATCAAATATATATTTTATTTTAAAACGCATTGTAATTTTTATTGTTCTTTGAAAAAAACGTTTTTAATAAACTTGAATTCGAAGCGTTTTAATTAAAAGAATTTAAAAGAAAAGACTATTTAAATTTAACCAAAATGTTGTTAAATTGTAATTCTATGTTAATGGTAAAAAGTATGGTAAAAAGACATGTATTTTGAATATACGTATTAATAATACGTAATCGAACTGGTATTACTGGTTTAGAAAACTATATAAAGTAATTCAAGGACGAAACAATGTCGCGTTAAAAATTATTGAACATTACAATAAACATTGATGAATGTTTGAAGACGTATGTCAAAATTCAGCAACTTTATTCCATTTTAGCCGGAACGGTACCAAGAGTCAAAAAATATGCTGCAATGTGCGGTAATTTTTACTAAAACGTGTATTTTGCCACGAAATATATTGATTGATAAAAATGATAAAAAAAATGAATGATAAAAATCCGTATGATGAAAGGCAAGGTTGCATTAGTACAATTGTCTGAAATATGAAATACAATTAAAGGTGAAATTTATTTATCGACGTACAAAATGGAAAAGAAACAATATTATCAGAATTATCATCTAATTGAAGTAACGTATCGCAACGCTGCTACCAAATTATTCAAATTTTTGCAGCACCAAAGTTTTGACAAATGCTACTTGAATGCCACAGCTTCAAATGTTATTTGTCACAAAACACAAGTCAAAACAACTATATCCATCATAAAAATATATTATCTCGTGTTTGGTGCAAAAAAAGTCGCGTGTAGATAAAAATACGACGTTTGCGAAAAAACGGCTTCTTCGCCGGAGTTCCGTTTCCGGTTGAGGTCATTCGGCGATTTAACAATTTGATGTTATAAAACGACTATTATAAATATGAAAATTGAATCGAACCTGATTCGTGTGCTTGTTGCTGATTACGTAACTACAATAATATAATGTTGTCACTGAACACCATAAGTCAGCATGACAAATGGCGGACCATTGATGACGCGGTTGGTCCAGATGTGTTTGATGTTTCATTTCGGCCATTTCTTAACCGTCGATATTTGAATTTCCCCACGAAAGTGTCGTTTGTTTTTTTCCGCGCGGTTAGATATCATTTTTAGAGCGAGATAAATATAGTGTCTCTGTGAAAGATGCTTCACAGAGAGGAAACTAATATTTTTGTCACGAAGTTGTTTTAGGTTTTTTTTGCCAACGCGCATTTCAATCGATATCAGCAGATATCGACACTAACGCACGGATCGTCTAATCCAACGATTGCGCATACTTTAACGCCTTTAACCTATAAATCGTTGTTAGCGAAACTACTTGCAGATATGATAAAAAATGTAGTGAAAGAAATTGTGGTATTGATATAGGAAAGTGGGATACGTGTGAAAATGTGATTATAAAAATTACTATTTTGCGTAGTAATAGGTTTATTTTCATTGTAAATAGAGATGTAATGATGTTGTTGTCGTCGTTTATTATTGGTTGCAGAGAAAATTTATACAGACTGACATATAAAGTAAATGTAAGGATTTTTTATGTAAACAAAAACCAGTTTCATATAAACAAGGACCATAAACAATATATAGTTTGATATAAACAATTGTATTACGTAACATATATATATATATATATATATATATATATTCTTTATTTAAACCCTTGGCTTATTTTACAAAAATTGAATTAATATAAATAGTTTTAATAAAATTAAGGTCTTCTATACCATACCATTTTTCAAATGCTTGCATATCGCTTTTTTGAACGTTTTTAAATTTTCACAGTTTTTTATATATATATAATGATACCACGGCAGAGTAATACAGTAATTTGTTTAACATTGACATTTCGAATTTAGTTCCTGATATATCGTTCTAGATATAATAATTTATTATTTCGTGAAAATCTTAACGTTGATCATTCCTTATGCTGAATAACAAAGGTAATCCTTTGATCCTGGGAATTGCAATGTGTTTAAGGACGAGAAACAAAAATAGATATAATTGTACTTGGATGATTAAATAGTATTTATTTATTCTATTTTAAACCACACAATTGAAAATGCACAGATAAAACATTTCATTAAAAATTACTGGGCTAAAACAATAATTATATACGATGTTTGTCAACAAATCAACAAAAAAGTACATCCATAGATATATGGTACGTCAAATCGGAATAATATTTCTGATTATTCTATAGGGATATTTTATATTTGTTGACAAACATTCGAGTCGTTATTCTTTTAGTACAGTAATTGTTAATGGAAATTTGACCGAAATGTTTCGAACTACACAATTTTGAAAAATTTGAAAATTTACGATTTTTTACGGTACATATGAAGATTGTGTAATAAATTGTTATGCTAATCACTCAATGAATATTAATTTCATTTTGTTGAAAACGTTTTTGTTAATTTAATTATAAATTGCAAATAAAAGCTGGTAAACATGAATAATTACAATTCTGTAATATGTGTTTACACAGTTGGAATAAAAATTTATTAATTTACGCACGCATTTCAATCCTTCGTACCGTAAATACAGATGACATTGTAACTCATTTTTACATAAATATTTATTGCGTAATAGATGACGCTGCACTATGTAATAAAACATTTTTTAATGATTATCTAAATAGGACATTTGCATTCAAGCTGTGATTTATAATGACGAATAAATAAAATACACTTAAAAAAGAATAAAAAACCGTTATTGAGGAACATTTTGTGCATTCGATATTTTAAGCCGTAGCTCATGTAGTCATGAACGTAAAATAGTTTGTCATTTTTCACATCCCTCGTGATATGTATCATTTGCTACAGTTACATGACGCAATTATTGTTATAATAAATATATTTCAAGTACGCACATACCGAGCAGTTATTGATAATCAATTTATATTAAATATTATTATAAAACGAATTGTTTGAAAAATATGATAAAAATACGCAGTTGTTATTATTATGAAATGCGATGTAGCTAAAAATTTGTATCTAAAATATGAGCATTTTCGATAATAATATTAGATTAATGCGCGAAAAGACACGTCGCGATTTTTTTTCATTTTTATACAGAAAATAGTATACGATTCTAAAAAAAAGATCCAACTCTTTGTGTATATATTCATACTTTTGTACGAAAAAATAAATTCTTTATTCCAAACATTAATTTTCTTTGAATAAAAAATGGTCCGTGCGGGATCAATATTCATGACAAGCAAAATTATACTTTGGAGTTTATAAAATAATTGTTCAAGTGTTCGGGACGAACAAAATGAAGTAAATAGTTAGAACACCGAGGTAATCATTCTATTAGTTCCAAAGTTTAATTCCATTTATTACTATTACTGGGACATTGTATGCACCGAAGTGACACAAACGTTGGGACAGTTAATCTATTAGTCTTGACATTAAATTTTGCACGACTAAATTTTCCGAAGCTTTGACAGCGCTGCTAATATTTATAACGCTATTTAGCTGACCTTAAAACGTGTCCTTACTTTCGCTTTCTATTGCAACGAAAGCACATCAATGCACATCAATGAAAAACAAAGTTTTTCATAGTTTCATTAATAATTGTATGCGAATTCTGATTTTTGCAAATCTTATAACACTTAAAATATAATAATGTAATAATGTAAATATTTTAGTTTACCTATTCATTTTTATGATATTTTGAAATCATCTCCTTTTCACCATTTGTCTTATAATTTTAGTAGTTTCATTTTTCTACAAGTTTAGTGTTCAAGTTTAATTTATTAAGTTACTTTCTATATAATTGGATTCAATTTCAATATAAATAATAATTAATCATTTTTTTATACTATAAGAATTTCTTCGAGATTTTCAAAAGCATTGTGCTTTTATATCAATTTTTTTGTAATTCAGTTAGTTTCGTTAGTCTTTTTAGTTTTGTTAGTTACGCAGTAATTTTGTTCAACGTAATTTTTCCCGGTGTATATTTTCAATTAAGCGAATATCTCACTTTGTCTTGAACTAAAAAAATTATGTAATATATCAAGTTGTTGTACATGTATTAGTATAATATGTTCATTAATCAATACACGTCATGAACTCGTAAATCTGCGACCGATACAGCCTTTAGAAATAGTCACGTGAAGTTTCACACATTCGCATTATGCGCACGCAATTGACAACATGCAATGAGATTGGATGTTATTTCACGCATTAGGCTCTATTCTGTTTAGCACTTTTCGTGGACTAGTTAATCACAATTCGTATTTATTCAGAGTTGAAAAATTAATCAAATAGTATACCCGCCATTGCACGCATTTCAATGCACTGGAATAACTATAGTGTTGAAATTTGGTTGAATTTATTTCGATATGAGAATATAGAGGAATTTAACTTCTTATTTGAGTGTGCATGAAAACCATTCTGATATAACTCCAAAGTCATATTTTATACGATATTCAAATTTTCGTCGAGGTATATATATAAAAGATATTTGAAGATTTTCTATTGTCTTCGCATTAACTTATTCAAATGCGCCTAACTTTGAATACGCAAAAAAATATACGAATAAAGTAACACAACTTCGTCATTAAAACGCGAATCGTAATTTGTTTGATATTTTTTGTATAAAACGCGACAAGCTTGGTGAACTTATTCAAGAGCTCTATTAAAATCGATATATATTTCTATATGATATACACATTATTCGTATATGCCAAAATAACCATCATGAAAAGATACTTTTTATGCATGGTATAAATACAGCCGGAAATATAGTAATACCGAATATAATTCTGTTATGGTACGACATATATTTCGCGAAATAGTAAAACCGTAACAATATAGCGATGTAAAAGTTGAACATATGAAATTCTAAGGGATATGAATTGTGTACTTGAAGGAGATCAAATTTTTATGCACAAAAATTGTAGCAAATTATTGTTCGCTGTTTTATAAGTTGAGTTATGAATTTCATTGTTCTGAAGGATAGCACTGTACTGTGTACATTTAATGTTGAGGATCGATGATTAGCATAATAAATTTGAGTGAGGATAATTTTTGGGAAAGCGATTTTTCGGCTGAATTGATTTACAGGTAAATATGTTAATCGTTGTGTGATAAAGTGAGAAAGGAACGGTGTGATAAGTTTTGACAGTTTCAAAGCACGCTGCATTTATAGTGGAACCATCTGCGCCGTAGAATTTCAAGTAGCAACTTTTTATGATTTGACAGTTTTATTACTTAATTGGAATAATTTTACTTCCTCAATGTATCTTTATACAACTCGAATGACATAAATTGATGTTTTCGTTATGTTATACAAATAGTCAGATTATAATTAGTTTGATAGGAAAAAGAACGTTGGAATATGTTTTGGTAGTGCAATGATAACATGGTAAAATAAAAATTTTGTTACAGGATGCAACAAAATAAAATAGTTTAAAGACATTTAGACGAAAAGGAATTTCATGCTATTTTCACCAGTGTAGGAAAATGAAACATTGGTAACACAGATTTAGTAACTTAACAATTTATTGATTATAAATAAGTTGACAAATGTGAACTTACATTAGATATTTTCTTTAATTTAAAATTAGTATATCATCATCCGACTCGCTAGTCGAATGAGGATTATACGGCGGTGACATGGGAGAATAACCTTCACAATCAGGAGGGTCTGAATTACGCCGCGGTGTCTCCGAGCAATCGTCCTTCAAATTCAATATAAAATTAAAAACTTTATCTACATTTTCTGGTTTATCCAGAAAACGCAAGATCAAGTCCTTCTTACTAGAATGATCTCCAGGAGGGGTGCTCGGTGGGGCAGCGTAATTATTTACAGTATTGT
>JABFQC010003100.1:0-14695 GCA_022817085.1 Psilanteris sp. ZL-2020
AATATATAAACAAACCTCTTTTAATTTATTTTTATAAATCAATAATACACAAAAAAAAAACTATAAAATAAAATCACAACTACTTTATAAAATACAAAAAAATATATCATATAAAAAAAAATAAACGTTTGAAACAAATAATAAATAGTTTTTTTTTTTTTTTTTTTTTTTTTTTTGTTGTTAAATGATTTCTGATACCCTTATCACAGCAATTACATTTACTATTGATATAAAATCCTATCGCACGGTAGGAAGAAAAGTGGTGGGAGATATATAGCATTCGAAAACACTGCGACTTCTACGGCAAAACACTCGATCGCCGGTCTCCAAGGTTTTTATTACAAAGAAATCGGTTGAGAAAGTTCTATCTAGTTACGCGCACAAATCTGCACAAATCGCACTAGTCACGAGTCAATTTCGATCCATGCTCGCAGCCTCCAAATCCACGCCCGGCGTCACTTCAGGTAATTATATTTCGTCGCGCACATTTCAAAAACGCCGGCCGTTTCAATTGCTCCTTCGCGCACAGGCGCGAGCACGAACTGGAGCGCTTTTATGATTCTTATTGAAAACCAGTTTAAGTCATTAACACCGCCAGTCCTGAATGGCACATTTAATAATTGCAAGCGTCGCTGCACAATTCATCTTCGTCCTCTATGTTTCGTACTGGGTTATATATACATGTATATATCTCTTTATTGTTGAGTGTATATGTTTATTTACATTTTTAAAAACGGTGTTATTTATTTCGTAATGTCAGTTACACGAAAGTGAATTTGAGTCATTAATTAAATGTTAAAAATAGATATTTATCTACAAAACGAATATTATTTATTATTGTTATTATAATTATTATTATTATTATTATTATAACTACTATTATTATTATTCGTTGCATTCGAGTTGTTTTCTTGAAGAAATAGTTACTCTTTTAATATCAAAACTTATTATGATTTGTGTTGCAATTTCTTATACGTATATGTAATATGTATTTTTTTGTTTGTTCGTTTGGTGTATATGTATTTGTATAAGTAGTGCTTTGCAGTCTTTCAAATTCAAATGACGGTGTTTGAATTATATACTTTTAATCTTTTCTGTTTATATATTTTCAATGTACGTGTTTAAAAATTAAAAAAAATAAAGCAAAGAATATTTAGGATTATGGCATTGATAGTAGGTTTGGAAGATGAACGTAGCACTTGCAATGAGAAAACAAATTGTAAAGAATTTATTGAGATGATGGACTAAATGCACAGTGAGATATATAAAAGGCCGCATTTTAACCTTCAGTGGAGCTGTTTGTGAATTTAAATTTTGTATTGTATATGCGCGGATGTGAGATAAGAATTTATTTAGTGAACGGGTAATAATAATTAAAACATTGTATAATAATAATGACAATAATAATTAAATCATACATTCTGTAGTAATTTCGTTGATAAAGGATTAATTTTCAAATTAGACTTATATATATATATACAGTTTATAATAACTCAAAAAATTACACAATTTTTGACATAAAACGAGCAATATTTTATTATTGTATTTCATTTGTAAATGATAATAATTATTTACAAATATATCAATTTATTACAATGATGAACACATATATATGTGTTAATAAATAAGTATCACATTATTATAGTTAAAGAGTTACATAATTAATTAAATTAATAGGTACGTACAATTTTAACTTACAATTATGATTAATTGCAATATAGCATGCAATAAATCAATATAAATAATACATTAAGTAAAATTTACAATTATCTTTAATTTCACTAATTAAAAATGATGGCATTAGTTATAAACATAAATATAACTTTTTATAAATCTCAATATATCAGAGCAATTTAATAAAAAAAGATCTGCTCGGTGTTCGTTTGCAAAAGTAAAAGAAACAATGTATTAAAAATTACTAGCAAAATATTAAATGTGTGACAGTACTGTTCTATTTTGAAATTATATTTAAAAATGAGTAAATATTGCATATATTTCTGTCAAAATTGCTGTTATTTTAGTAAAAATTACTGAAGTTTTGTGTATTGTTTCAAAATATAACACTTCTGTCATACAATTTATATTTTATGAGTAATTTTTAATACTTTTTTCTTTCCGTGTATAAAACATTTTTAATTGGATGTCATCGTTATTTTATTTAGAATTAATTGTATTATAGATCTTCGATGTAAACAACAAGTTTATTACAACAATATTTATTCTTCCCAAGACAAAAATTATATTATTGATATGAATATCAAATAAAAGTGATCACGCTTAAGAGCTTTGAGGAACTCCTGATGTCGCGTTTATCCCTTGGAAACTAAAATTACCATAATTAAGAAGTTATACGTTTTATCAGAAAAATAGTTCCACGATGACCCAGAGAAAACAAAATCTTTCAGATTCACCAAAATAATCTGATGATCAACAGTATCTAAAGATTTATCAAAGTCCAAATAGATAATTTCGTTTCTTTAACATTTATACCCTCTAACATTTTCTACTAAGATTGATAATTATTATATGAATATATTAGTGGTTAATAATAATCACCATCTTACGTCTAGCATTTTATGAAAATTATCAAACTATTTAAGAATTTAAATACAGATTTAATGTGTTTTCAGATAATCAGAAAGAATGAAAATATAGTTAAAATTTATCTCATGAACTTTATATCGATAGATTATGTGCGCACCTTTGAAACTAGTTTTAATTGTACTATGATAATTAGAATAAATATTAATTCAATAAATTGATAAGTATATTTACTGAATTTATATAAAATAACGATACGCGGTTTAATTATGTATATTGTAAATGGATTTAGCTTCAGATAAAATTTAACTTCTGTAACAAGTGCAATTAATTCTATTTTATGAAGACTTATGTATTCCAATTTTATGTAGATTTAAAATGATGTTAATTATTAATTTATCAAAATGTGCTAATAAACTGTGTACTTTGGGTGAATCTTGATTTTAGCAGAATTATAAATAGTTTTGTTTTCTTCTTAATATTATTATCAAGATTTTAAAGATAATATTAAAAAAATAGTTTTTCGCATCATTTATTAATATAATTTTGCTGTAATGTTTCCTGGTTCTATAAAAAGTTTGTCTACTTTATTATTCAATTATTTTTATTCTTATTCAACTGTTCCATTATTTTACATATTTTTACTTAAATAAAATTACAGTAATTTTCAATTAATTTTTTATTATTTTCAGATCACCAAAAATGAATCAATACTTCAAAGCAGCTCTATTAGCTGCTTGTCTGCTCTCTGTATCGGCTACACCAATAAATCAAGACCAAAGCAGTACTAAAGTCAACTGCAAAACTGACATCAAGGGATTCCTGAATGAAATCAGCAAACAGTCAGAAATATGGAGCAATAAAGTAACGCTAGTGAGTTGGGCCTATGACTCGAATTTGACCGAGGAAAATTTGCAGGAGAAAATCCGAGTAACAACCGAGCAAGCTGAGTTCAGCAAAAACATCTTCAACGAACTTTTGCAATGTCCATGGCAAGATGTTCAGGACGAAGATATGAAGAGACAGTTTAAGAAAATGAGTGTTCTTGGTCAGGCAGCTCTTCCTCCAAAGGTTCAATAAATTGTTTCAGATCTCAAAATTCAATTGTCAAACTTTACTCAGACAATAAGGAATAATAAATTTGTTTATTAATTTATTATAAAATTGATTCTAATGTACTTACATTAGTACGTAATTATTAAAAATGTTGTGTTTCTTAATTAATTAACTAGAACAAAATTAGTGTTAAATAAATTAATTAATTGTGTTATTAACTAATTTATTAATTTATTAAGAAATTTGTTTAAATGAGTATTATTATTTTACAGGAATTCAAGGAATTAGAGGAAACGACCAGCGAAATGGAAAGCATTTATAGCAAAGCTAAGATTTGTGATTATAAAGATCCCACGAAATGTGATTTGGCTTTAGAACCAGAACTGACTGAAATGTTGGCGAGCATTCGTGATCCTGAAGAGTTGAAACACATTTGGGTTGAATGGCGAAATGCCGTTGGCAAGAACGTCAAATCATTGTATCCTAAATACGTTGAACTGAGTAATTTAGCTGCTCAAATGAATAACTTTAGTGACCATTCGGAATTTTGGTTGAAGGAGTACGAGGCACACGATATTGTAGACCAAATTGGTACGAAATATACTATTTTATTCTTTTGGTATCTCTTATTTTTGTAATTATTTTTTGTTTGTTTTAATTTATAATCAATAATAAAACCCAGCAAACGAAAAACGATTAAATTCAATTTGGATAACAAATTGTATTTAGGGACGATTTACAATTCACCTACAAACTAATACAACCAAAAAACGATTTAAATAAGAAATAGAAATGTAAGTTGAAATCGGATTAAATTGTAAATTTCCAATCTGACTATTTAATACAATGTAATTCAATTGTACTTAACAGTATCTAAATTGTAATATGGACGTAAACGCAATTAAAATAACACTAATTAAATTGTATCAAATAGTATGAAATAGAAATAAATAGATTTTCGGTTGCTGGGAACATATCAAAATACAGTTTATAGTTCACTTCGTGTGAGAATATATTTCAGAATGATGTCAACACTATATTAAATGCTTTTAATTTCAGATACCCTCTGGAATCAAGTGAAACCATTTTATTTGCAAATTCACGCTTACGTAAGGAGTCAACTCCGAAAGCAATACGGGGAGAGTGTAGTATCAAAGACTGGTCCAATACCTGCTCACTTACTTGGTAACATGTGGGCCCAAACCTGGTCCGCTGTTGCTGATTTCAGCACGCCTTATCCAGGAAAAGAACGAGCGGATGTTTCCGATGAAATGGTGAAACAAAGTAATTACAAAATTGTATTAGTAACTTTACAGAGAACATTCCTTTGTACACTGAAAAAAATATTAGTGTAAAATTTACTATTTTTATAACGGTTGCAAGATATGATTGCATTCATAACGAATATTCTTGTATATTAATTATAGACATTATTATTTATAGATTATCAATTACTATATTATATTAAAAAATGTACATTGGGCAGCAAACCATCTCACGATTGCTATATTTTTTCTTTCAGTGTAGAGAGAGAAATTTCTAGTGATTTTAATCAATTAGATTCAAATAATTTGAAATATTTATAGTAATTTTTGGCTAATCTTGTTAATTGTAAATGTTAGTATTTCTTTGATGTAACATCAATAGCAATCTACAATATTTTATTTCCAGAGTACACGGCTGAGAAGATGTTCCGTTTGGCGGAAACTTGTTTTGTTTCTATGAATATGAGTGCGATGCCATCAACCTTCTGGACAAAGTCAATTTTGGAAAAGCCGCCAGGCCGTGAACTTGTTTGCCACGCAAGTGCTTGGGACTTTTATGATCAAAAGGACTTCCGAATCAAGCAGTGTACTCGCATCAACATGGAAGACCTATTCACTGCTCATCACGAAATGGGTCATATCCAGTATTTTATTCAATACAAAGATCAGCCATTCATCTTTAGAGAAGGAGCAAATCCTGGTTTCCACGAGGCCATTGGAGACTTGATGTCTTTGAGTGTATCCACGCCAAGTCACTTGAATCAAGTTGGACTTCTGAAGTCTACAGCTTCTGATCCAGAGGCAGATCTCAATCATTTGTACGCCAAGGGACTTGACAAAATAGTCTTCTTGCCTTTTGCGTATATAATGGATAAGTGGCGATGGGACGTATTCCAAGGTCGTATAACTCCGGATAAATACAACGCTCATTGGTAAAAAGTGTTTTTTTTAATTTAATCAAATTAAAAATCAAATTAAGTAATAACAAGTTTGACACATAATTAAGACTAATAAAACGTTAAACTCTAATATTAATAATTTATACAAAACTTAAAATATACATTAAAATAAAATATTTTGTATTATTATTAACTACACTGAGAGAACAAGTTTGCAGAACTAGCAATCTGGATGTCACAATCCAGATTGTTGGAGATATTATTTAATCTTTATGTTTTTAAAATGTATTTTCTTTATATTTTATATATATACAATAGTGGATATCTTTGTAGAGAATATATATTAAACAACTTTGGTTTGGAATATTTAATTAATTCACTAATAACAATTAATGAATGTTTATTTAATGATATTTAAATGATAAGTCAAATTTTGTTTAATATAAACATTATATTATACTTTAAACATTTTATATTTATGTATAAATTACAAATATTGCATTGGTATATTTTTATTTAATATTTATTTAATTTGTATTTAATAAACTCAATTGTCTACAATCTGAGATTATTCTATTCAAATATCTGCCATTGCAGATTTAACAATATAGATTTCTATTTTAGCAATATAGTTTTCTCAGTGTATATGAATTGTCATTTGTAGGTGGAAACTTCGACAGGAAGTGCAAGGCATTTCTGCACCAGTTCCTAGAAGTGAAGAAGACTTCGACATTGGAGCAAAGTACCACATTATTGCAGATGTAGAATACTTACGTTACTTCATTAGCTTCATTATCCAGTTCCAATTTCATGAAGCACTTTGCATCGAAGCTGGAGAATATGATCCTGCTCATCCAGATGCAAAACCGTTGCATATTTGTGATATTACTAATAGCAAGAAAGCTGGAAACTTACTTAAGTACGTTTGGAGTCTGAATGAATGGACTTAAAGAAATTTAATTGGAAGTTTGAAATTGAAAATGAATTCTTAATTTTGTTGTCTCGTCTGTTCCATAATATGCATATATCCTTCTACTGTTTTATTGTTTTATTAACACTAAACGTTAATTTATTCAGTTGGGTATAAAAAAGAAGTGCAAATCAATAAGTCACTTTGAAGTCAATGAATAATTTAAATTTAAAATAAATATTATTCTCGGTTAGTTCTGACTACTACTTTATACTATTCATCATTCTAAAACCAAATAATTCTTGTTGAAATCCTTTTTTCGTTTGCATGTTTCTAACATGGAATATATGGATTCAAAGCTAAATTTAATTTTGGTCTTGCAGAAAAATGCTGCAAATGGGTTCGTCTAAACCTTGGCAAGATGCGATGGAAGTAGTAACTGGAGAGCGAACAATGAACGGCAGCAGCCTTTTGAAATACTTCAAACCACTTCATGATTGGCTAATTAACGAGAATAAGAAAAACGGAGAATACATTGGATGGGAAACAAATCAACAACGCGCGTACTAAAATTCAACTAGTTTAACATTTATTTATTCGTGTACCTATTCTAAAATACACACATTTATTTACACGCATGTACTTCGTCATTTAACGTTAAAACCACTGTTTTATTATAAGACACCAGCATCCTAAATCTATGTCCTAATGCACCCGAATTACGACGCTGGTATTTTAATTTAAGATATTAATTAAGAAATATTAATTCGTTTCGCAGCGATTGAGCTACAAATAAAATACAATTTTATCTCTGTGATACAACACCGACTTTAATTATACACACACACACACATTCATGTTAACGAAGTTGACAGTTGTACTGTTTTTGATTTGCGAATGCTTGAAAATAAACAATAAAGTTAATTTGACAGGTGCTTTTTTCAATGCGACCTTTAATTCCAATTTGGCGTTTAATTCGTTACGTAAGACGCAGCGAGTCCTTTTCCACGATGTTTAAATTGCGAACTATATTGATTCGAAATCCGCGCGATGCTAGTTTATTTAAATTGTTTTATTGGCCTTGCGTTCTTATGCGCGCCTATATATTTGCTATATAACACGTTTATACGCGCAGCTCTCATCCTCGTTTCAATCAGTGCTCGACGATTGCTTCAAACTGTGAACATTTGCACGCTACAAATTAAGCTCCTGCAAAAAACACGTCCTTTGAAATCAACTTGCTTCTATGTGTGAAATAAACAAAGTAAATGAATTGAACATTATGTATTATGTTTTTCCTCTTTCGGTTGTTCTTAATGCATATTGCCGCAAATGTAAATGTAATAAATATGTCTTGGCTCAAAATGACAGTGTATTAATTAGGCATTTAAGATACGATATTCGTGGATCTTTTGTTTAAAAAATAGCTGCTTTAGATGAAATCACTGCTATTTGAAAATACAACCCTTTGCTCAATTGTTTGTTTATTGTTTCAATCGGCATTAATTGAAAAGTAAATAATACAAATTTTGTTGCCTTTGAATTTGTGTCACGTTGAACATTGAATGAAGCATTGTATTTTGAAATTGTGAATTGAACGAAATTTGATTTAATATGATATGGACTTGATATGTGAATATTCTGATGGTCTATGGTATTTCAGCAAACAAGCAGCGTGGCAAAATGAAATTCATTTCATCGGGAGTAATATTTGCAGTGATAATTTTAATTCAACAGAGCAATTGCTCGCCAACTAATGTAACGGAAACTACAACGAAACATGAGGATCACGTTTTGGACCATAGTTATGCCGAAGATATTTTGCAGTCGTTTGAAAAGAAATTAAACGAATGGTTGATGAAGACGAGAACTGGCGATTGGAATTATGAGACGAATTTAACGGATGGTAATTTAAAGGATAAGTTACAGGCGCTGGCAGAAGCGTCTGAATACCAAAAGCAAGTCCGAAAACAGATCAATCAGTTAAAGTGGAAGGACTTGCAGGATGAGAATATCAAAAGGCAGTTTTGTAAATTGACTTACATGGGTCCAAGGATTTTGCCTGAAGAGGTAAAGACAGATTTATGTTTAATAGATTGTCAAGTTGAATGTAATGAGACTAAATATCTGTTGGAGAATTGAAAGTTATGTTTTATTATACTTTGTTTGAGTAATTTATGATTAATTAATTAAATTTTTTGAACTTTTGTATTAAAAAAAAATTTAACTTCCGTATTTTATTTAAATTATAATATTTAAAGTTCGTAAGTTTTAATTTTGGATAATAAATAAGATTCCTGTATAACATCTTATTTCGAATTTTTCATAAGGTTGAAATTATATAATGTATAATTTAATTAAAATTATTAATGCTCATAACTTGTTCCTTGTTAAATTAGAAATTATTCCAATTTAGTGTTTTAAAATGACAATTAGGAACAAACAACACTAATAATAGTATTCTTTTTTTGTTATGAGACTGTTTCTTTATTAATTTTTTTTACATAAATAGAAATAAATAAATAATTTAACCACTTTTAGAGTAATTAGAGCATTTAAACCACTAAATTAGAATAATGTACAATTGTAATATAATTACAATACATTGAAAATAAATTTATAATACATTTATACGTTAATAAAATTAGTAATAGTCCACAAAGAATGTATATTGGTTTAAAATATTTTTCACCTTATTAATTTCACAGTAAAATATAAAATATATAAATCTCAGTAGAAAATACTAACTCTTTATTATTTTAGGTAGAAGAATATTCAAGATAAATATTATTTAATAAAATAAACAATCACGATATTTGTAATTAATGTTTGATATGTTAATTTTTTCATTTAAATTTTATTTTCATCAATATTATAATTTTACAATTTAAACATCTTAATTAAAAAAATATTTGTCCTGTCATTAGAAAATATTAAATGAATTAGTTACATTAAATATCAATTGAACTCACATAATTAGAAAACAAATAATACATTTACATTTATTTTATCTCATAGAATACTTCCAATCAGTCAAAATCAATACAATGTAATCATTTTCTTCTAAATAAATACATTATATATCATAAAACCAAAGAAATCCCTTAACTCCATTTCAGAGACTCTTTATCTTAATTTTTATCAAATTGAAAATTCCATTTACCATTTTGTTATAATGTAATTTCGATTAAAAAAATTCACAACAAAATTAACGAGAACTATCAAATCATGCCAATAACATTAACTTTACAAATAAACGTTATCCATTATCACGACTAATAGAGTTACATTTCTTGATCTTTGCAGTCATTCAAAGAAGTTGAACAGATTTTAAGTAGAGCAGAAAGACTTCTTAACACGATGACAATATGCGACTACAAAGACCCGAAGAAATGCAATCTTACATTGGTACCGGATGTGACTGGAATAATGGCCAACAGTCGTGACCCTGAAGAGCTCAAGCACGTCTGGACTAAATGGCACGATGCCTGCGGACAGACCATGATGCCGAATTTCCTAAAATACGTTCAATTGCTGACCAACGCTGCTAAATTGTACAATTGGACCGATTACACCGTGGGGTTCTTAAAGAATTACGAGGCTGACAACTTCACCGACCAAATCGGTTGGTCACTGATTGACGTTAAGTGCGACTCCGTTCGCGTGTTCGTTTCACGTTCGTAAGGTATAGTAATTGAACCGTAATCTTTCAGAGGCTCTGTGGCAAGACGTGAAACCGTTTTATCAGCAATTACACGCGCACGTAAGGCGCTCGCTCAAAAAGCAATACGGAGATGGAGTGGTGTCCAAAGACGGACTTATCCCCATGCATCTGGTGGGTGACATGTGGTCTCAAAAATGGTCCAATATCGGTAATTTTACGGCGCCCTTCCCGAATAAGAAACCCATCGATGTCACCGAAGAGATGATTAAGCAAGGTACCTTTAATGCAAGGGTGGGTTAGGAGGTTTCCTTTCCTCTTAAGCAGATAAATAAAAAGAAATACTAAAAGATAGAATGTTTTGGTATAAAAAATGATACATTAAAATGTTGGTTAATTGCGACTTGTAATTTCATTTATTCCATTGCAACTGTCAATTTCTTTTGTTTTTCTTGTCCAGTGAAGCTGTTATAAATATTTTTAAATTAAATTTACAAATATTTAAAAATAATTTTAAAACTGGCTAAAATGCATGATATTCTTTATATAATGTAATTGTTATATTTATATATGTAGAATTTTATATTGTATAGAGTTTGTAATTATTACACCGTATCTTATAAATATTTTGAGAATGTTGGACACATTCTTAATATGTTCTAAATAATCTTAGATATTGTAAGAATATCTCACATTGATTATATATTTTTTACGTTTATAATAGTACACAAAGTAACAAAAATATATTTAGAATATAATTCTGAGTCCGGGTATGATTAAGTAATATACATATTATCTATCAACCAGTTGAACCAGGGTAGATATACATAATTCCAATTCAAATTATGCTGATTGGTATTTCAAGGGTATGATGTCAAGAAGATGTACCGTATCGCAGAGGATAATTTCATTTCTATGGGACTTCCGAAACTGCCGGAGTCCTTCTGGGAGAAGTCTATCTTCACCAAACCAACCGACAGGGACATCGTCTGCGAATCTCCACCCTGGGACTTCAACGACGGCAAAGATTTTCGAGTGAACAAATGCCATAACGTATCGATGAGCGACTTACGAATCGCCCATAGACTCGTAGGAGATATCCAGTACTTTATGCAATACAAGGACCAACGTTACGTCTTCAAAATGGCCGCCAATCCTGGCTTCAGGGAAGCCATCGGTGACCTTGTGTCTCTGAGCGCCATGACCCCGATGAATTTGGCAAAGGTCGGTGTTTTAAGCGCCAATGCCACCGATCCTGAAATCGAAATGAACAATCTGTATTACACGGCTTTGGAACGTGTAGCCAATTTGCCGTACCTTTATGTCACTGAAAAGTGGCGTTGGGACGTTTTTCAGAACAAGATCTCGGCCGATAAATACAATTGTCTTTGGTAATAACATATGAGAGCGTTTCGTTGGTTTAAGAATTTTGCATTTACGATTAAACAATTTAAAGTTTTAAAATTTGATAACGCTGATTATTATTATAACGAGGATGGTATACTTTCAGGTGGAAACTTACTGAGGAAATTCAGGGAATCAAATCACCGATTGAAAGGTCAAAAGAAAACTTTGACGCTGGTACCGAATATTCCATTGCAGTTGATTATCCAAATTTACGATATTTAGTGGGTACTATTTTGCAATTTCAGTTACACAAACACTTGTGTATGGAAATTGGCGAATTTAAACCTAATGATCCCAACAGTAAACCACTTCATCTGTGTGACATCACTAAAAATACTCTGGCTGGAGATAAATTAAAGTACGTGTTACTTTATTTCATTATTTAAGTTAATTTTTTATATGTTAGTTAATTGTTATAATAATCTAAACATACAAGTCGTGATGGCTGAGAAGTTAGAGTTCAGACTTCTAACTTGAGAGATGCCAGTTCGAATCTCGGATGTTGAGTAGTTATGGTAAAATAATTGAATGTGGAATGTTTTCAGATAAAAGAATTATTAAGTGAATTAGTTTGGTAAAAAGATATGAAAAAGTAACTAATAATAATCTAAACATAATAAATTTATATAATATATAAATGTAATATAAATTGAAAAATAAACACAAGATATAAGTAAATTTCTTTAAACATTTTGTAAATTTGTTGCAGTAAAAAGTAATTACACGCGTAGATTAATTTAAACTCATTGTGCGAGTCGCTTAAATTAAATTCAGTTTAAGGACCATAATTTTGAACGTTGTTTTAAAGATTTCTATATTATTCAGATCCGGAATGAAATTAGGATCGTCTAAACCTTGGCAGGACGTCCTTGAAAAAATCACTGGACAAAGACAAATGGATGCTAGTGGTCTGTTAGATTACTTCAAACCTTTACACGAATGGCTTAAAAATGAAAATACAAAGAATAACGAGCATGTAGGGTGGACCAATAAAAATAAAGGTTAATCTTGTTATAATTTAGTATATAGATGTGTAGTTTAGATATTGCGTCATATTAGGAAAAATAATATTTAATTTATTTTCATTCTTATGAAATTTGAACAATTATGTGTTTCAGATTGTGCAACTTCGACTTCTTTCTATGGTTAACTTTTCATGGTGTAACTGCATTAACCACGTTCAGAGTGTGAAAATATCCTTTGAATTAAGATATATTTTTAATTAAGAATATATTTAAGATATAATACAAAACATATATATATATAATTATTTATAATACTAAACTGTATTGACGTATATGCATTTTGTTTTAAAATCCGTATCACCAGCTGTAAATTTCTTCATAGATATGAACATCTTTTACATATCATTAACTAAGCAAGTTAGAATTATACACTATAATAATTATAAATGTTATAGATGTAAGTTGAGTACACCGCTAACGCTTAAATCTGAAGGAATCGTTCAAAACTCAATTAAAATATATTATTTACATAATACATACCGTTATCGACTATAACTATATTCATTATGAATATATATATAATTACATTGTACAATTATGTATTCTGATAATTGAATATTGGAAAAAACAAGAATATTTGTATATTCCGTAACATAAAAAATTGTAAAGAATCGGATTGTAACAAATAGAAATTATTACACAATAATTATAATTATATTTAATTTAAGTTATTTTGATATAATATAAATGATAATTTTTGTAGTATGTTATGAATTATATATCCCTCCATCTCCCCTCATTTCTTTTTACTATTCCTTTTTTAATATCTTTATAAATCCTCCTTCCTAAACATAATTGCTTGTTAATAATATTATTAATAAACATTTTATTATAAATTTATCTATGTTTAAACTTTTTTTACGATTTTAAAATATCCAAAAAAAAATGTTAAATTAATTCATATTTAGTTAATAAGTATAAGTATATAATTACCACAATTGGTCAAAAAACGTGATTAATATAATATTCACGGACCAGTTTATTTAATGTAACTCAAATATTATATTGTAGAACTATTATTTTTTATGAAAATTGTATGAAGTGGTGTGTTATAAAAAATTACTTATCCTGAAAAGAGCTGCTCAGAAATGATTTGATCAAACTATGAGTTGTGTCATTTTTAAATTATTGAAATAATTTTATGATTTATATATAAATATACATATATATATATATATTTAACGCACATTGCGGCGACATTTCTCAATGTTGTCATATTTACGTGTCGTCGTAATGAAAAAGCAAACAGGGATAAGCTCCTTCGGCCACCCTTTGAACACTAATGCAGAGGTAAAAGGGAGGGTTCCGCCTATTTAAAAATCTAACAAAACTAACATACAATGTTGGAAGAGCCCTCAGTAGCGTAGTTTGTGGATTTGTATGCAAAAGTATCACATAATATAGGAATTGGTACTTTTTCAAACGTTTTAAATTTTTCACGCGCCAAGCGCGACATCGCGCGGCATAGTGTTGCGTCGCGTCGTGATACCGATATCACGGAATCGGTCATCGACACGTGAATCGATTAGTTTGCCGATTCATGCGTTTATTCGCGGATCACATAACCTGTCCCGGATGACAGGTTACAATTTATATAACGCCAAGGATGGGGATACGCCCTTTTTAGGCATCTGATTACAGGGGTGAAGAGAATTTTTTTACGCAAATATGGCTTCAGACACCCTCACAAAGGGATACGGAGAGCATTGACCCCAAAACCCCCTTCATGTAAAAACTACCCAGGCATCCACGATTTCCACAAATATATAATTGTTATATCACAGCGATATCACTTGTAAATCACACACTGAGAAAAATAAAACATGAAAAATTACTGTTTATAACACTAGTTTGGGGCCATATGATACAAATCGTCAAAATTTACTGTTTTTAACAGTAATATATTATTATAATTCAGTAATTTTCTATGT
>JABFQC010003101.1:0-14692 GCA_022817085.1 Psilanteris sp. ZL-2020
TGACTGATTTCTGCGACATGTCGCCAAAATAAGTAATCTCTGAAATTGTCATTATTAATAATAATTATTTGGCTGAAAGCTTTGAAATATGGCATAATAGGTGACAAGAGACAGTTTTATACTATTTTAAAGCTGATTAAATTTTGTCGTGAAAATATGCCCTTGATATATATATAGGACTAACGGCAGTTTCGAGGACATCGACTTTTTGGGCCCCTAGGTACGGCCCTGAAAACAATTTTTTTTGTAGAAAATATGGCGGAGCGCATCGGGCGGCCTTCGGCCACCCTCATAAAGGGATGCAGGGGGCTCCGCCCCCCAACCCTCCCCCTCTCATGTAAAAATCTAGCCAAACGCGAGGGTCTTAGGGGGCCCCAATACCGTATTTTACTGGTCTGTCCTCGAAACTGCCGTTAAACCAATTCGTTACTTCGAGGCCTGTCCTCGAAACTGCCACCAGCATAAACAATAACATTGTTTAAATAGTAAACAAAATGGCTTCCTGTCCTCGAACCTGCCATTAGCCAAATTTATATTCAACAATTTTCTTTACTACAATTTATTTTGAAATCAGTTTAAATAATGTAATGAAATCGTGTAAGCTAATATATATGCTCATATAATGATATTAGAGTAATAGCTAATAATTATTAATAATAATAAGAGATATAATAATTTTTATGTATATCTTAGATGTTGTTGACGTAATTGATAATTAATTAACATTCATCAAAATGATATCAAGGTAGTTTCACTTTCGAGATTGGAGGATGACGACGCACTGGCAATTATGTAGACATTGATTATTGAGAAAAAGTTTTCATTTCCATTACATTGATATACATTGTTCAGAGTTGTTTGCAATATTTTATGTATTTGTACTCATATATATTTATATATATATTTATTTTTAAACACTTAATAATATTCAACATATTTTGTAGAATTACTAATATAAATATATAATATAATATATAAATCCATTATATTGTAAAGTTTGCGTCAACTAAATGAAATCCATCCCTTTCAACGTAATATTCAGCTCTTGACTCAACTTTGTAAGTATAGAGTACATATGCAAAGTTATTAATTATTATCTACATATGACACTATTACATGTTTCAAGAAAGACCATAATATTGCTAATTAAGCATCGTAACAACAATCAATATAACTAAAAAATTAATTTTATTATATGAAAACTGAAACAGCTAGTTAATTATCTCCTTAGTACTGATATATGATACGCTAACTTGGTGTAAACCGTTCTCATTCTAATCATGCTCGCCTAAGCCATTCACTATAGGATTTCACTTAAAACGTTACTCTGACCTCCTCAAATATTATTTGTTTAAAGTTAAACCCTACTGAAACAGCCTTTAATCCAAATTCTCTCACCTCTTCCCTGATCATCAATTAAACTATTTTAATTTTTAATTTTCCTTTTAACTCATATATATTATTTCATATTATTTGAACCGATAGCCTCCACTTTGCAAGGTAAAGATAGTTGAGTGACAGAGATAAATGCTTAAGTAGTTTAAACATTCTGTGCAGTATGTTTTGGTCATATTTTTAATATATTTCTGTGAGAATCCGAGGATAAACATACCTATATTATTGTAATATAATATTATTATATTATTATATACTAAATCTTTTTTTTCCATGTAATTTCTTTCTAGGAAAATCGGTAAAATATCCATCATTATCACTTGCATAACTTGCTTAATTAGTCCCTTGAGTATTTGATCTTCCTTAATCTTTGAAAAAAGTCAATGACTTTCTACTTTCTGACTTTTCTACGTTCTACTTTCTGAGCAACCATATAAACTTATTTTCACCCTATATCACTTTTATCTATTCTCTCAAATGTTTTGGAACGAAGTGTATATTTACTGCCATCCTAAATTTTGTATACGATATTCGACTCCTTGAGTCATATTAATTAGGATTCGGGAAGAAGGACTGTAATACTCATACCCCGTTACTAAAGTTTGAAGTAAACGAGAAAAAACAGGCGATGATTAATTGAGTACTGACGATCCTTGCGTTCATTACCTCCAGCAAAACATTTGACACAAGTGATCAATGTTTGCTTTTACAGAAAACATTTTAATTATTCTACTTACAATCAGGATAAGTTTATTCATTATTCTTATAAAACTGTGCGTGGCCACAATTTATGTGGCAAGGCATTCTGATAGCTTTAAAAAATGTATTATTGTTTTTATTTATATATAATTGATCTTCCTCTTACACTAAATTATATGATTATCTTTTTATATACATTTAAATTATTGAAGGTGGAAAAAGATGTATTTTTTATTGTTTATTAAACAGAATAAGTAGATTACAATCAACCTTTTACAAATAAATCTGATACTCATTGAAATATTCGGTATAATTTAGGTGCCATATTGTATAATATTATTATACAAATAAAAATGTTTATCAACTTAATAAGTATCATCTCTAATTTGTCTTCTTAAACAAAATTGATTAAAAAGCAATATATTAAAATTAATGATTGATTAAATATAACTATAATAATAAATTCATAAGTTTCATAAAATAAATTCACGAAATAAATATATGCGCTAATTAAGTTTAGTGGAAAATAACTAGTGTCATTGTCCATTGAATCATATAATTAAAATAATAAAGTCCCAAGACCTGTGGCAAAGAAAAAAAGTAATCAAATGAGTGCTCAAGTAATTAGATCAAACTATTGTTTAAAGTACTTCTTAAAATCTAGCTTATATTAAACCGGTCTCTTTAATTAGACCTGAAATTAATTCTGATTTCATTTCTCGAATTTATCTTTCATTTATTTATTATTAAAACGTAATTAATATTAATTGTTTAGAAATAATCTAATATTATACTATAATAATTCTGTTTCATAAATAAGCCACTCTTCAATGTCAAACTCCCAAATTCGTCCTGCTGACTATAATTACTCGCAGACTTCATCCTAGAAACCACATTACTTCAGACCGTATCGGTATCCTTAGTTCAAAATACTATATTCTACGCGATAATAAATCTAATTATTTAAATACATGTAAAAATAAATAACATGAAAATTAATCATATTACATTTATCATTCGAAAACATTCTCATTCTCCTATGAGAACGATGTCAAATAATGTTAATATAAACTATTCGCTTGGAAGAATAAACACATGACAAATTTAATGAGATATTCAAAACCATTTATTTCCAGTTGAAAAATTATGCGACACTTTCGATAAACTAATAATCGTAATAAGTGATGCAAATATTTTTTTCTGCGTGAATTACAATTCAATTCTTTGGGGAAATAAAATCCTTCATAATACATACTATGATTATTGATATAAATTATTTATATTTATTATAACAAAGTGGAGTTTCTTTACAATGAAAACCAGTTTACATATATATACATCATACGGTCTCGAATTATTTGGTTGAAAATGTAAATCGTGTTGTAACTTGTCACCCGGGACAGGTTATGAGATCCGCGAATAAAAACGTGAATCGATAAACTGATCGATTCACGTGTCGTCGATAAAGGGTCATGACCGATCGTCGCGCGATGGCATGTCGATGAGCGATTTCGTTATATCGGTATCACGACGCGACGCCGCGCTACGCCGCGCAATGTCGTGCTCGCTGGATGAAAAATTTAAAATATCAGTTAGCTATGAATTTACAAAATAAAGTCTGTATATATTTATTAATTATAAAGATAAAATTTTCGATCAATTTAACAGACAATTTCTATCATGTGTCATGATAGTCACATTTTATTGATTTTAAATTTTTTAAATTACGCATTTGTGCTAATAAAGGAAACACTTAAGTGTTCCTGATAAGAAAACCACAAATCCGTGGCTATCCCGACACATGAAATTTTCAGTTAAATTGGTCGAAAATTTCATATTTATATCAGTTAGTTACTGATCGCGAGAACGTGCGCGCTCTCTCCCCCTATTCCGAAACGCTTTTTGTTGTTTTTTACGAGTGTTAACGTGCCCGGTTTTGCCCGCGAGTTTCGCCGAAGTGTCCGCGAACCGCGACGAGGTGTTTTTTTTTGGAAGTGTCTTGACCTGCACTATGTGACCTTTTTGTGCCATTGTCCCCCCCTGTTTGCTCCCCTTTATTGTGCCCCTCATTGCTCCCCTCTCAACCCTATTTTCAAGTCCCAAGGTCCAGGATAGACGACCCTCCTTCCCATCCTGTCGGAGTTGAACAACATGTAGTAAGTTGAATTGTTTTTTTTTATTATTATTTATTTATTGGTTCTTGGCGCCGTGCGCCAAGAACTTGAGTCAACTACCCTTACTCCTTTGTAATAAATAAAAAATCGTTTTTATTTATACATTTTTTATGTGGCATCCGCGGTGACCGCTTTCGAGATATACCGCGTGACAGTGTATAAGCGAAAGTGTATACAAAGGAATGAAGGTTTGTTTACTGAAAAATAGGTTTTGTATGGTTCTACTGAATCGCTTTAACTATACTATTGCTATTCTTTTATAGATTTATATGTCCTCTATTCCATGATAAAGTATTTGCTCTAAGACTTCTTGACTCCGAATTCTAAATTCCATTAATTTTATTTAACACTTCAAACTAAATAATTATATAAAAGTATTTTTAAAACGTTTAACCCGACTAAATAACTTTTCTTAAAAATTAATTTATGTTTAAAATTTATGTGAAGTACAATGAATTTCAATTATATTCAATTACAATTATATATAATGTTGTTAATAAAATCTTGTTTATTTCTAACATTTTATAAACACTTTTATATTTCTAACTACAATATTTATATTAATTTTATGATAAATTTTGTTATTCATTAAAGATTACTAGAATTTAAGGTACCATATATGTTACAAATGGCAGAAAATGCTACACATTTTTTGCATGTAAAAAAAAAGAAAATAATAGAACATCGATGAATATACGTGGTGATAACAAATAACAAGAAACACACAAACAAGAAAAAAAAATATATATGCACAAGAAAGAGAATAAATGAACAAATCAAGTTGTTGTTTACTCTGTATGTAAAGAAAACGAAATAATAAAAAGAGACATACAATTGTCAACAATGCTTTATTCAGAAGTTAAAAAATTAATAGTTTAAAATGATGAATAAATAAACATAGAGTTTTATTGATATATTATATTTCATGAAATTGCGGTTTAAAATATTAAAATAATGTAGAATAATAATTTGTATGTGTAGAATAAATATACAAATTTGTTTCTGATTTGATAAATTTATTTCCAATGAGTATGTATTGAATACGTCTTTGAAGTTACAAATTATCCAAATATCAACTCATCAAAATGAGTGGCAGTTAATTTAAAATATGTCTAATCATGTTGTGTAACTAATGTTATGATTATATTGAAGTACACAGAATAAATATAACAAGTTAATACAAAATTTTAATTTATCATTAATAAATTACTGTCTAATAGCCCCGAAATATAATATGCATGTTTATATATTTAATATATATATTTATGTATATGGTATAAGTATATATACGATGAATGCTAAGATAAACGTCTTATTTGGAAGTTTATTTATGAGTTTAAATACAAATCTATGTGCAAAAAACTGGAGCTGAGTCCAAACACGAAGCCTTCTATGTCTTTGTCATTGCGCGAGGTAGCTATCTCCCGATTCCTACTACGTCCTAGAAGTTACAAGATCATGTATTTGTAAATTGTCCTGGAAAACTTAATTAGATTTTTGAAAATTTTACAAACTAAACGTTACGAATTTATGAATTTTAGTTACTAATTGGAATACTGTTTAATTCATATGTCTATAGTGCTATAGTTAAGAAGAATAACATTTAATAAAATTTCTTTGTACTAAATGCTAAAAATTTGGTACGAGATTAAAAAGTCTATAAATACTTTGCAAAATAAACGTTATAAAAGTAAATATAATTTTATAAGAGTTTAAATTTATTAAAAATATTGTAAAATAAAATAATGTGAATATAGTTAATCTTTGTCTAATATTAATAAATTATTCCAAAATTACGTATATTAGAGATGATGTTTAATTTGTAGAAACATCATCTTCTGTTTATAAATTTATACAATTTTTACTGATTAAATTTCAAGAGACAGTCACCATTCATCCTTTTAATGTGGTAATAGTTATGTTGTTGTAAATGTGCTATTGTTATTGAGTTAATTCCTTGTCATATGCATTAACCAATCAGCAAAATTATAATGAATTCATCGTTTAAATAAATTCGGGCATTTGCATTCCCAATTATGTAGATTGAATTTGATTTGAGTTGAAACTCTTGATTACTGACTATGATTCGTCCAGGATCTCAAATTTCACGACCGTGGTACGATGCAACAACATTAACTCACGTTGTATAATTTTGATTCTGAACTGTGAATGGAAAACCGAGCACAATGCGATAAACGTTCGACTATCGTTATTCATTAACGTTATTCAACATGCAGGTGTACACACATCAGAATAATATACTTCTTTGTTATTATCCTTCACAAATCCCTTTACGATTTCACACCCATATCTTATTGAAAATTTATAAGTTTAATTATGTTAAATATATATTTCTTTCGATCTATACTATTTGTTATAAGAAGAAAAAAATTGCACCGTTTACAAAATGATGTAAATTAAAAGAAAATAAATTATCTCGAAGCAGAAAGGGATTTTAATGATATTTTGTAATTAATTTAAACGAGTCATTATGAAGTGAAGCGAGTGCAAAGAGAATTATTTCAGACATTGTAAATGCAGTAAATGTTGAAGAATAATTGAGTTCGAGCAAGTTAAAATTTCAGGCACTTTAAAGTCGAATTAGTATAATGAATATTAGGAATGTAAGACAATTTTGAGGTAGGAAACTTACATTCAAATCAAATTTGTACTATTCTAATTTCTTTTTTTAATTCGTAACAAACAATTTTTAGTTTAAAACATTTCAAGTTGCCATTTTTTATTATTTAGCTAATTTGTTAATTAATTGTCTTATTTGTAACTAGATTAATCTTTTAATTTTAGTTAATTATTAGAATTTCAATAATATTTTATATTTAAATATATATGGTTATACATAAATATATATATTTAAAACGACTATAATATTTGAATATTGAGATGAAGATATTTTAAATACGTAACATAATAAAACCTTATGGTTATAGGATTGTCCTTTTTATAGATTTTGTTATAAACATTAATCAAAAATAGTTATTTTTTAATTACACAAGGTAATTCTATAATAATATTTTAATAGATCTTTAATACTTACTACAAACTAATCATGATTTGAGCGAAATTACTTAATTATTACGAAAAAGTTTTGCTGATTATAAGCTTGAATATTTATTTGGAAATTTATTTTGAATTTCGAAATATACTTTTCTAGATTTTGTTACTAAGTACTTTGAATGAAGAGTTTTATACATTAACAATATCCGTTCTATAAGATTTATAAGATATAATATTATAAAATATAATATATAATGAAGTAAAAATAATGAAATATAATACCAAAATCTTAATATTTAGGCTCATTAAAATATAAAATTTAAATTATAAAAAAATCTAATTTCTTTTGTTTATATTAATTCAGTAATTCCATAATTTAGTTCTAATAATATTATTAACTAATTATAATAAAATTATTTCTTAACGAAACAAAAAATAAAATATAACAATACTAATATCTATATGACATTGAGAACAAGAACAAACGTGTAAGTAGTTTTACGAATTACGAAATGTCAAAGGATCTAAATTACATGTATATCAAATGAAATAGAAAAGAAATGTTTTGTTAGTCTTTGTATACGAAGAAATCCATCAAAGAAGTTTGCATAAAACGTGTATCTCATGTATGTTTGCCAAGATAAAGTTTCTTCTAGTATAGTCCAGCTACAAGATTTTCTATTATGTCAAACTCACATTGACAAGTTTATTTTTAGACTTATCTTAAAACGATGATATTTTCAATTGTCGTTCTTTGTAACAAAGAAATCGAAATATTTTCCTAAACTTCGAAATTTCGTGTAGACAATTTGTAAATCTTTCATAAGTAGTAAAAATAAAAGTTAATGTTTATGAATCATTATTAAAGTAGTCTTTGTTAGTATAATAACAATCTTTAATGAGAGTGACGAAAAGCAGATTTTTATGTAACTAATATTTATTTTAATTTTCAATTCAATCAATACAAGTTTTTGTTTTTATTTTCATTAATAATGTCTTTATTTTTCTCAATGAACAAATGGTGTAATAAGAACATATAATTACACTACTGTTGAAATGATAAGGAAGTCCGAAGAACATTAATATTTAAACCTTAACCTCTTATGATCTCTTAATAGGATTAAATATAGAATGTTTAGGATATAACACACAAAGTTAAATTTTTTATCAATTAGTTGCACGTTTGCACGTAAAAGAAACAGCTTTGTACAAGTTCAGTTATTCTATGGTCAACAAAGATTTATCGAAAAAAACTATGTTATAATTCTTTACTATTTATCAACTCTTGACCTCTTTGTATTTCAATGTCACTAAGACTAACCGGTATTAATCAAAAACATTTTAGACTAACAATAAATAACTATTTTAATTAATTTTGTTGACTGCTATATAATTACAGGGCTCTTCTTAATACACACATTTTTATGATGAAATCTTTATTTTTATTTCAGAAGTCAAAAAACTTGTCAGTTTACAAGTAGTTATTATTGTAATGACATATCTGTGTATGTCTCATGCTCTCGTGTAATGCTTAAAGTTTATTGCAAGTAATTAATGTTAATTCCAAAGTCCTTTTGTAGTATTTTCTGAATATATATTTATGAATTATAAAAATTTATTAATTGTAAAATTATTTGCAATTGATAAAGAGGAAATTAATATTATTATTTTATTTAATCATCATTTAAATCAATGATTTTATGGATCTCCTGTATTTATTCACAATTAATTTTGTAATTTATTTTGATTTTTTTTATTCTGATTTATTTCTTGTTATAAATATAAACTTTATAAAAAATATACATTCAGTAAATTTTAAAACATTGGGGTATTATTTACTTAATTGGTTTTTTTAATAGAAACATTTGTGACGTTATCGTTCAAATATGAAACTTTATCACATTTTGATTTCATTTTAATTTTAACAATGTTATGAGAGACTCTCACCACAACTTTCTCCCTCCAAAATATGTAGTAAAAATATTGTTCATATTTGTTAATTTATTGAATTTAATTTATAAATTGGAATAGCGAATTAAATATATATTAACTATAATAATTTATAATTTATATTTATAATTAAAATTATAATAACTAAAATTTTATAGAATTCAAGAATAATATATTATTACCTTGATTTTATAAACATTATCTCAATTGTCAATATCAAACGTTCTTTTCCCTTCCAAATGTAATTTAGAAAGAAAGAAGAAAGTCAATGGCTCAAGATTCTTGAGTCATTGACAGAGAACACGAGGAATACTTGATACAAGTACTAAGGTCAAAATTAACTCAGATACTGCGTTATATAGATAGCATTATGGCTCTTAATTTTGAAGTGTTAGTGCATGTAATGTTACTTTCCAGTTTTATATTTATACCTACAATTATTCAAAAATAATATTTTAATAAAAGTCACTTGAAAAAACTTTTAAAATGATTGTGTTTCTGTACTTAAACGCATTTTAAATTTTAAGAAGTCAGTTCAATTTAATAATTTGCTCCAATTTTCGTTTATTGGATTATATTATTATTTTTTAATTTATTAATATCTTAGAGTATTAAAAGCCACCGATCCATCTTACTCACATAATATATGCATTACACGTATTAAAATAAGACATAAGATTGTACATTTTTAGCAGTGATACACATGTATAATATATTTTCAATTGTGATTAAAGTAAAAGATTATTTATTATTACTGGCGAGATCGAGATAAAATAACTATAATTATAGCTGCTTTAGTGGTTAATATTACGGAAAATATTTCTCAAAAATTCATTTGAAAGCTTAATATTTAAATAAGTTTATTTAAAGTAAAAAGAGTTATTAGAGCAAAAAGAGTTATAAAAAGAGTTAGAAAAGCTTTCTTTTTTATATAATAAAAATAAATTGTAATGTTTTGTATTTTTATATTATCAATATTAACTACTAATTTCAGTGGTATTTCATATCTGTAAATTTGTTTCTTATAATATTTATGAACGGCTAATTTTTGTTGCTACTTTTTAAGTTTTCTCAAACTGTGAACAGAAATCTTCAAAACATAGTCAAACTAATTAATATTAGTGTACATGGGTAGACTTTGCTTTGAGTGAACACAAAGTTTGAGCTGAAAGGTCAAACGACCAAGCGACATAAAGGAATGACAATTAACATAGTTATCGTAAAATATGTCTAAAAGTTTGGAAAATACAGTATAAATTAAAGTGTATTTATTTATTACTATTACACATTACATTTATTGAATTAAATTAAAATTTTATTTATTTACAGATTATATATATATATACAAGATATATCTTTTCTTTCATTAAATAATTACAAAACATTATTTACCAAAAACCATATATCAATAATATGCATAATTTGGTTTAAAGGAAAATTCGTGTAATTTATCTAGTTTTAATTATTGTTATTATAATATTGTTATAAACATTATTATTATAATTATTTTCTAAATTTTAATCTTAGCAATTGATCCTTATCATCAAATCTTAGGCACGCATACATTCCATCCTTAACATATTTCTGTATTCACTGTTTGAAGGAATGAATATATAATCTAAGGTGAAGCGATGATCTTTAAAACAGCAATGTCTCAACATGAAGTAGAATAAATTTTTCAAAAGATCAAATAGATTTGGCCTATAAAGATAACTTAGCCAGAGTCAAGTGGCTAAATGTAAAGAAATAAGGTTTATTCAATTATAATAAAACTAAAGTATATTACTTTACTGGTTTAACAGTAATAATTAGCAGGCTGTATTTATGGAAACTAGGTTTGTCATCTGTCTTCACAATGTTGAACAGTACATCGTGTACATAGTTCCCTTCAGTAGACATTGACTTATTATATTCTGATTTCATGACAAAACATTCCGCACAATATTGCTCATAGAATTCATCATAATATAATCCACCTCTTGCTTTTAAAAACATCTAATGCATCAACTATTTTATATACAGGTGCTCCAATGTTCTGTTATTATTATTTCATCGATATATTATTATCGAATATTAAGATAGTATAATTATAACAACTTGTCTAATCGTATCTTTCCACAGTTATCTATTACCACTTCTGGTTAAATAAATTCTGAACTGCATTGTAATAATTTAAGTTTAACTATAAAACCCTTAATTTTTTCTTGGCTTTGGCTTTCAAATCTTTCTAGTTAATTGAACATCTATCGTTACCCAAAAGTTTATTGAGGTTCTTCTATAAAATAGTTTTTATATAGTCGATTCGTCCATCATGTTATTAATCTCATATTGCATCAGAATTGGATAGTTAGATATGGTTAAAATAACCTTGGACGTGAATATTTAGATTTGTTTGTCGTTTTCTTGACGTCTATACAGTCATTTAATAAAGATTGTCTAAAATATTCTACTGAAGATCCGAAGATATTGACATAATCATTGTCAACGAGACCTCAGTACATTTGTTCTGAATAGAGAAGGGTTTACAGAATCTAAATAGGACAAATTTAACACTGAACCGAGACAAGAGTTCTCGGATTCACTGTTGATGAAAATGGGTGTCGAGTTGACCCAGAGAAAACATCAGCAGTGACGAACTATCTCAGAACGTTAGCTTTTCTATCGTTTGATAAGCCTTTCTCGCTGGAAACGGACACCAGCTTCACTGGTATTGGTGCAGTTTTAAGGCAAGAGCAGGATGACATAAAGATATACCAGATATACCACCACTGAAGGAGAGTGTCTCGCAGTGATCTGGGGTATTAAAAAGTTTTGTCCCTATTTAGAAGGTTATCACTTGAAAGTGATAAAACCACAGTAGTTTAAAGTTGCTACATACTCTGAAGAACCCACCTGATCGTTTGGCAAGATGGTCAATGCAGTTGATGGGGTATGATGACATTATACACAGAGCTGGAGCCATGCACCATGTTCCGGATGCATTACCCTGGATGTTTGATGGTGTCAATGTAATAGCTTCCCTTGATGAAACAAATGATATTTGGTATTGGCGTATTTATAATCGAGTTCTAGATAGCCCAAAAGTACTCCCAGATTATAAAATAGCCAATAATATCAATTGTTGGTTCTCTATAAAGAATCCCGTAATGCTGCTCTAGACCAATCTCACCAAATGCCAACTTCAGGACATTTTGGCATTGACAAAACCTTCAAACTGTTAGCGCGAAATTATTGTTGGTCAGGATACTACGCCAACACTGCCGAATATGTTCCTACTTACTTGTAGTGTCAGGCAAGTAAAATTCCACGAACAAAACTCACAGGATATAGGTTGGTGAGAGTATGAACAGCCGTAGCAAATGGTATCCACGGATATCATGAGTCTCCTATCCACGTAGTTCAAATAGAAAGCAGTATATACTGGTATTCCAGGACTTATTTGCAAAGTAGGTGGAAATAGTACCTCGTGATACGCCACCACAGTCCCACGTCGAGGCTGCCCCAGAAAGGCCAATTCAGGTCTTTAGACCCCCGGGTGCAACTACCACGCCAAAACCCCGCTCCAGTACCAGTACAGCTGAGGGGAGGGTGAATTGTCGGAGGCAAGGCGATACTCCTTCAGTCGAAGAAAGGCCTGAAAGGGTTAATGGCCAACGTGTTTCGTCACGAAGGGCTCGAGCTGCCTCGAGGGCCCGCGCAGAGAACAGGGAGCGTGCACACCTGTATCGGGTTGTAGCTGCCCCTCAATCGCGCCATACTTGAGAGCGTGAGGACTGCAGATTAATTGTAGTCAGCCTTGGACCCCAACTCCCCCTGATCCAAGCTCTATTGCACCAGCGGGGATACGCAAGTGTACGGTTGAGCGACTTGCCCCGGCCAAACCCTCAAGGTCGCTCAACCGGGCCTCATCGACGTCGTCGAGGTCCTGGAGCGAGAGCGGGAAGACCTCGCTCCAGAGACTAGCGTATAAACGATAAGTTTGTGGATTAGACTCACTCCGGAGTAGTTGAGGTTTCGGAGGGAGTATTGTAACCTGTCACGCGGGACAGGTTATCTAATCTGCGAATAAATACGTAAATCGAGAAACTTATCACGTATCGTCGATAAAGGGTCACGGCCGAGCGCTGCGCGATGGCGCGTCAATGACCGATTTCGCGATATCCGTATCGCGACGCAACGTTGCGCGATGTCGCGCTCGGGGGATGAAAAATTTGAAAATAACAGTTAGCTACGGATTACAAAAAAGAACGTTACGTGCGCGCTTTCTTCCCGATTTGAAACGTCTTTTTTCCGATTTGATTTTTGCCGTATCGTGTCCGCGAACCGCGAAGTTTTTTTGGGAATGCCTAGGTCCGCACTTCGTGTCCTTTTTGTGCAATTGTTCCTCCTGTTTGCTCCCCTTGTTTTACCCCTTTGTGCCCCCTTATTGTGCTCCTTCAACCAGGCTTAGGATGAGGATAGACACCCTTCTTCCCTCTCTAGCGGAACTACAGACAAGCAGTTAGTTGAATTGTTTTTTTTTTATTATTTATTTATTGGTTCTTGGCACCGTGCGCCGTATTCTTTATACGCGCCGTGCGCCACTTGTTTTGCTTATTAACCGTGTTCGCGACGCGGGTCAACTACCCTCGCCCTTTTTTAATAAATAAAAAAATTGTTTTTATTTATAATTTTCGTATGCGGCATCCGCGGTGACCGCTTTCGAGACGTACCGCGTGACACTGTATGGATGTATGTATATAAAAATATATACAATCAAGAATGCATAGAAGGAAAAACATTGTGTATTCAATAACTTGTCGTCTTGCAGTATCAGATTTTCGTACATAATTATGCGTTTCAAAATTCTATTAAATTATTTATATTTAAAATCAACTAATCCATAAGACTAATGATTTTTTATTTGCATTGAACAATCTTATTTTTATATTTACAATTATCAAGTCTGAAGTAATTATAAAGAAACTAGATTTCAATTTAATTTTATTCTAATTAATTCTGTACACCAGAATACATTACAAATAATTATAATAAAACTCATGCAATGCTAATAATACTATGGTGCTTATACACATATACATATGTTTATGTGATATGTAAAACCGAAAAGATAATCTTCTCATTCAGCACATTGGTTTATGCTAATTACAGAAATACAAATATAATTCAGTTATTCTATAACTACATTATATATACATATCCATACAAAAAAGATATAAATACTACCATTTACTTTAATGTGATGAAATGAAATTTCTATTAGAATATGTAAAAATAAAATGCTAGGAAATAAACAAAAATTATTACCGAATAATATTTTCAAAAGATCCAATTAAACATATTTTGAGTATAATTTTATTGAGTAAGGATATTATTATTATTAAATACGGACACTCGGTCCAATTACATAATATCACAAAAAGTTTGCGAATTACAATCATAAATATGCAATACAAGTT
>JABFQC010003102.1:0-14689 GCA_022817085.1 Psilanteris sp. ZL-2020
ATAATTATACTATTTTAGTGTAAGATAAAAACATTTCATCTTAACATTATACATTATAAAATATATTCTTACAAACACAATTATAATTCATTACATTTTGCAAGTACAACTAATTAATTATCTATACATAATTATTCATAATTATTTTAGCTATTTACAACATTTACGTTAAATTTTTAGCAAATGGCGGAGCAACAAGTACGTAAACTTTACGTAAACGTTTAATGTAAAGCTGGCTATCAGGGAATTTGTGATAAAAGAATTAATTGTATATGTATATATTAAATGTGAATAAAGTTATCTATTATTATTTAAGTAAATAATAATTTAAATGTATAAACATAATATAATTAATATAATATATTTTTGTAATTTAAAATTGAATACTTTTTTCAGGCTTTAACTCATCCAAATTATTTGTCTTTTAAAAATATTAAATGTTACGAAAGACTTGAATTTTTAGGTGATTCAATAATAGGTATGTTAAAACAATACTTTCAATTATATTAAATTAAATTATATTTAAATATATTATGGGTTAAACCAATTTTTAAATACTCTTTGATATTTCAGACTTTCTTATCACTAAATACATTTATGAAACCTGTAATAATTTGACACCAGGCCAATTAACAGATATTCGAGCAGCATTAGTAAATAACATTACTTTTGCTTCTTTGTCAGTGAAGTATGGATTACACACTGTGTTACAATCGATTTGTCCAAAATTGCATTCAGTCATTGAACAATTCGCTTGTTTTCAAGAGAAACAAAATCATTCAACTAATGCAAGGGTTAGTTATTAATTTAATTTTTTATTTATTATAGAACGAGAAAAATTATTTGCAAAATAATATATATATATCTATTTACACAAGGTTTTATGTGGCAATATTTTTTCAGCGTTTTAAAGTTATAATTGAGAAGGATGGTTATAATATTTCAGAATATATAGAAGCTCCGAAAGTATTAGGGGATATTTTTGAGTCAATAATAGGTGCAATTTATTTAGATTGTGGAAAAAATTTGTCTACAGTATGGACAGTGATTTATAGACTTATGTATAAAGATATAAGTAAGTCCAAAAGATATATTTTACATAATTTATAATTTAAACTCATATTCTAACTTGCGATATAACATTATTATTATATTATAATATACTATTTATAATGAAAAGATTTTTTAAAACATGTGTGTATACATAATATTACTACATGCAGATATCTGAGCAATTTAATATATATATATATATTATATATATTAATTTTTAATTTAATTTTATTATAATATATAATTAATATACTATTATTTATAATAGTTATATTATTGTATATAAAATAATAATATTTTTACACTGTATTAATAATTTATAGTGGAATATATAACAAATACACCAAAGCAACCTATTCGAGCAATTTTAGAAATGCCAAATCTTCAGCCTCAGTTTAGGTAATTAATCAAAATGTTTAATTAAAATTATGTATTTATATTTATATGTATAACAATCAACTTGATAGACAAAACAAATAGTAAAATAGTTTGGTTTTTTGACAGAATTTTAAATAATAAAATTGATATTTTTTCTTTTAATTTTATAGTAAATAAAACTATAATTCTAGAGAAAACAATATTAAATAAAAAACATTAAATTAATTTGTTAATCTAGATGAATCTATTATTATATTAATGATAAGTTAACTTTATCCATGAAGTATCAACAATGTTTAATTTAGTGAACTATGAGGAAAGTCCTCACCACTATTTAACACAGAGAGTGTTACAAATTTACAAAAGTATTACATAGAGTCAACACAAATTACAGTGATGCTAATAACGTCAAATATGTATGCAATATGTATTTAAATATTTACTGAATATTGAATATAGGAAAAAATTGTATACATATTGCATAAATGTCTAGGAGATATTTAATGTCCATGCAAACAAAATATGTATGCAATGTTTCAGATATATTGTATACATATTTATACAAAATTTTATAAATTTTATTCAGAATTTTATACATATTTTATAAATACTTTCACTACAATATATACATATTAACGAAAAAAATACTCCATACATAAAAACCACAGTCGAGATTCTAACCAGAGTTTCAGAGTTAGGTGACGGATTTATAACCACTAAGCTACCACGACTTGTATGAATAACACTATGAATACAACGTTCAGTGAAAGAAGTCTCTTAAGTTTTGGAATAGTACAACCCTATCAGCGAATAATATTATTTAATATTCGTAGTATGTTCTAGGAATATTATAATGTGCCTAGAATATTCTATGCATATTAAATAATATTATTTGCTGATAGGGAAGTTGCCGTGGCTAAGCGTTTATGGCTGTCTTCTAACTTCGAGACACCTGTTTGTATCTCGGTTGTTGAAGATTTTTTTTTGCTAATATGTATATATTATGATGAAAGTATGTACAGAATGTGTATAAAATCCTGAATAAAATTATATAATTTTATATAACTATGTAAATATATATACAAGATATATGAAATATTGCATACATTTTTGTGCTATTACGGATATTGAACAATGGTAACAGCGTGTCAAACATTTTTGATACTAGTTCTCTAAACATATGGTGAAGTTCTAACATGTTTATGCTTTTGATCACTTATAGTGTAATATTTTCAATATATCGTATTTTTGATTATAAAATATCTTGCTATAAAATTTTTAAAGAGAAGAAACTGATAGTTGCTTTATGTTATTTATTAAATATACTAATTAGTATACAAAATTTTGCAGTGGGTGAGGACTGTTCTCACGGGTGAAGGATTGTTTTTATTGATTTATTTATATTATATGTGGCCTTTTATGATTGAATTAAATTAGAAAATTGAAAATATATTATTACTAGATGTGTTTTGATTATTTTCTTTGTTGAAATTAATATATTTTTACGCTTTCTATTGCAGTAAAGCTCAAATTTTTGAAAAAACGAATAAAATTTGTGTCAGCCTTACTTTATTGTTTAAAAATAAAGTTATGAAATTTAATGGTATTGGATCAAACGGAAAACAAGCTAAATGTGCTGCGGCTGAACACGCTTTGGATTATATTTCCCGTTTTAAAGAATAATAGTATTAAATAGTACAAACATATAGCAATAGAATTGTGTATAGTATAGGTGTTTTTTTACATTTTTGTTATTCGTATTTGAAAATTTATTTTTTTAATGATAATTTGAGTTGAGTGTTTTAAATAGGCATAGACTTTTTATATATGTTGTATTGTAAATTTTACTTCTAAAGATGTAAATAAGTGAATATTTTTTTAAACAACTGCGACAATGATACGTAAAATATTAATTTGCAATAGAATGGTCAGAGTAAACGTAAAAGTTTTTTCAAAACTATAAAATTTACATTATGCAATATACATAAAACTAATTTTAAAAGTTTTAATATGTTTTATTTTATATTTCAGGACCATCTTTAGTTAATATAGGATGATTTTTTATTATTTTTTTTATTTATTATTATAAATAAAATAAAAAAAGTTATAGATTATTATTTTTACTAAAGATGATTCTGAACATTGGGACTTAAACATATTAAAATTTTCAATTTCTTGTTTTATATGCAGTGTGTTACGTGTAGTGTTGTTTTAATTTTGGTTCTGATAAAGAAAATTAAATGTTTACTCTGAACATTGTACCGTAATATTTATTGTATTTTATACTGCGACAAAATTATCGATCATAATGACTGAAAGTGTAAGACTATGATGATAATAAAAATGTTGAAATATGTGTAAATATATGTATATATATATATATATATATATGTATATATATAGTATTAATATATATATAAATATGTATGTATATATATATATAAGTGTGTGCATGTATGTTTATATATATGTATTGTGTTTGAAAACGTTTTATAAACTTTGTACTAATTAGAGATATTATAGAATGTTTAAATGTGAAGCAATAAAGCGCTCAAATAAAATTTTTAGGTTGTTGAAATAATTTGTTGTATAAAAATAATCTCCTATATTCAAAGAATGGTATGAATTATTTAGAAGTTATATGGAAGTAATTTTGCATTATATAATGAGAATCACTAACCCCGTTACAATAGATTTAGACGGTCCCCTTAAAAGAGCTATTTATTGTATTGAGAGAAATAATGAGAAGGAAGGGAGATTTCTGAGATGGGAGTTGGTGAGTGGTAATTGTAATTAACAAATAAACAATTGAAATAAAAGATGTTATTTGAAGATTATTTGATTAACTATTAAATTATTAATTATTATATATTAATTAAATTATTTGATAAAATTTTATAAACTATAAAAATGAAAGGCAATTTAGCATAGGAAACGAATAAAACAAGAAGACTTTTACCAATATACTCTTATTATTCTATTAAGACAATAACATTATACAATGTTTCGGTAAGTTAGTTTTTAACAAAAATGTAATAGATCGGTTAACTTGTATATAAATCATATTATGAATGTACAAAGCTTATAAATATAATTCGACAGGCTGGTTTTGTGCGATTCGACAAAACGTATTATGCAAGCAGCAAACCTAGTTTATTACGAATTTCACAAATACAATTGAAGTATATCCAGCCTTTTAGAAGTTGAACATTTTCTATGCGTAATCAATCACTCCGTTATACTAAAATTAAAACGCCCTATCTGTTCCTAAGCATTTTCTCATGTTTCGTTGTTGAAACGCTCAGAGCGGTGAATTAAGTACTATGGTTTTGGCACTTAAAGTACAATTATTTGACATTGCACTAGATGGAAACGTTTGCTGTTAAAAGTTCAAATTTAAATGCAAATTTATAAGTTGCACCACATTCGGATGTCTGAATTTTGAAAACAATATAGGATACTTTAAGGTGGAACCAATCGTTATTCGCTCTTAAAATATTATTCCTCCAAAGCAACATAATTTTAAGTGAAAATTATATATAATATACAACTGTTATATATATATGAACGTATATTATTAATATTTTATGTAATTCTTTACATTTGAAATATCAGCGAATACTTTGACTAAGTGCTTTATTTATGCAAAACGTTGCAAAGCAGTAGACAATTAATGCCTTTTGACTAACGCCTATATTAGTCATTTTGCAACGCTTAACTAAAGGGTAACTTTGATATTTTTAATTATCGTGTTTGTTGCTTTGGAATATACGAATTTGTTATACGCATTGCTAAAAAATGTTTGAACCTACAAAACACTTATAAGAGATAATTTTACAAAAATATACAATCATTTGAAAATCCTATGACACCAAATGCTTTAATGTCGAAATCAGTTTACAAAGGATTTTAAGTCGAAAATAATATGGTTGCTTTTATTATTATTTAAAACAACAAATTCTTCTTTTATGACACGCGTTGAAATAGTTGTGAAGTATATTAACAGAAGAAGTCGCGTTTTAAACATAAATCAAGCGTGTATGCTAAATATATAGTACAATTGTATTTTCGATGATTATAATTCATCTATTGTTAAAATGGTTACAACTTTGATTATCCTTGGTATTCAATTTCATGTTTCTTAAAATTAGAACCTGACTTTTTTACATTAATATTAAACTATATTAAATGATGATAAAATGGAGAGTTCAATATTACAAGCAAATTAAATATTTTTAAAATGAATTGCTTTCTATATAAATATTTGGGGTTATCAAACAAAATCACATTATTTATTTTTATTATTATTATTATTATTATTATTATAAAGTACAAAAAATTTAATGTAACTAATGAAGTTTGAAATGCAGAGAATGAATTATAGGAAATTAAACTCTTCAATTAATAATAATTGCATTGAAAATAAAAATAAACAGAGTGTTTCATATTTAAAGGATTATACAGGGTATCGTAGAATAGATTTAACAATATTATATCTGGAAATATAATTAAAATTAATTGAATGAATTTATTATTATTGATGAATTTAACTTTCTACGCGCAATAAATATGATGATACATATTTCTAAAAGTAATGTGTTCAAATCCAAATTCACATTCGTATGTGCATTTTTGAATCGGTGCTATATATATTTTCAATTCCATTTGACAAAACTATCAATGAATACATTTTTTAAAAAATTTTCGATACCTATTTCGGGACATCCTGTACAAATAAATAGTATTTTGCATCTAACAGTTATTTCATTAAAAAAAAAATTAATACTTTAATATTAAATTTCATTAATTTCGATTCCCAATCCAAAAGTCCAAATATCAACGGATAACGGCTGTAACAGCAGAAATACCTAGGACTAAACAAAATTGAATCATATTATCTGTCAAACTCCTCTTCAAATTGTATTACAATATTACCGAAGCGTTAAAGATCATTTTCTCTAATTTTATCCGGAGTATCGGAAAAATATGTTTTACAATTTATATTGTTCGATGAAAGGATTACGTCCGGGAATTTAAAAAGCGTATAAAAGTGTCCCCTAGAAAAATGCCCAAGGGCTATTATATCACGAAACTAAACTAATCCGAAGTCTGTGTGCACAGTGACGTCACAATTGTTGGGCTTCTCAGCAGCGGCCATGTTGACCTCAACGAGAGTGTCAACGCTATTAATCGGACAGCCTTTGAGGATCTTTTGCGCAGCCAAACTCGTAAACTGCACTTGCATGTCACTTAGACTAGGGTAGGAATAGAGGTCACCTCGGCTGACTGTCTTTTCCAAATTTGGCTCCGAGCCTTGAACTTTCTGTTTTATGGACTCCAAATTTTCGATGTACACGTTATTAAAAGACCCCCCGAAGTTATCGTACGGTTTGGTGGGTGAAGGTGGGTTGGAAGAAATGTTATTCTTTGATTCGTTTCTAATTTGGTTTTTGTTGTTGGTTAGGGCATCCTTCGATAAAGACAGACTTAATTTGCGCGATGTGTTCATCGCATCGTTGGTGGTTTTTGTGCTAGCTACAGTGCTATTGTCATTAAGTAAAGCAGTCGATGATTCCATTAGGTGTGCTTGACTGTTATTTAGGCGATTCGACAGTTTGAGTTTATTCAGTGTATCTTCCTCTGTCCTAGGCTTATTCTCTTTGTCGGATTCAGATTTGGCTTCTTTCATGGTATAAAGCGACGACGGTCGTTCCATCTTGACGGTCTTCCAATCATCCGCTTTCTTCGTCAGTAAATGCTCATCTTCGACCTTAGATTTGCAAGCTTTCTCATTCACTTGCTCTCTTTCCTGCTTCTCTTTCTCGCACGTTTCTTTTTCGGAATTATTTTTGGGCGTGCCATTTTCAAACGTGATCACAGAGCGCATCGGCGAGTTGTTCTGTTGGACGTAAATCTTGGTCCCGGGTGAACCAGAGATGGTGGTGGTGTTCGTGGAGTTTGAAGCCAGGGTTACGCTGCTTTGAATCGATCTCTGTTCCTGCGGCGAATTCACTGGACTGAGATTCGTAGACACTTGAAGGGTAATGGAGTTTTGGGCCTCCTGCAGAGGGGTCAAGGCGCCTTGTTGAATGATTTTCAAAGGAGACGAGTTTGTAGAAAAAATGGATGGTTTTATCGACGACGAAGTTTTGGTACTGGAATTGTTGATATAGCTCGATGGCGTTTTTTGTAAAACCTATAATTTGGTAAGCACTATTAGTATATTGCAACGAACGATATAATAATAATAGCAATGAATAGAACAAGAAATTGTTTTACAAATTCTTTATTGATTAAAATGAAATTTAATTATAATTTAATAATAATTAATCAATGTTACATTGTTTTTGCAGTTTATAAAAACGGATTTTTACTTTGTACTGTGGTGAGCCGTTGATTGACTTAGTACCACTTCCACTAAGATCATGACTGGGGCGCCTGGAGTTGTGCCTCGAACCGGACCTATCTAGAGTCCCGGTTTTTGCAGGACTTCCGTTAGTGATACGAACTGAACTCGTGCTGCCACCACTTCGACTAGGCGATGAATTAGTAGAGTTTTTGCCATTTTGTCCTTGGGTCTGTCTCTGGTATTGGTCTTGGTTTGTGGCAGAAGGAACCACGGACGCCCTGGACGTGCATCTACTTAAACTCGAGCATTTGGACCGTGGCAGGGTCGAACAGGGTGAGCGGTGTCTCCTGGAACTCCTCGGTGTCGAGTTCGCCAATAAACTGGATGAGTCGCCACTCGGCTGACGACGATGCCTTCTCGGCAAAGTCGCTGAACGCATCGAACTAGAATCGTCCCAGACTTGAAAACTGGCCTGAGATTGGTCCAGTCCTTCTAACATCTAAGATCATTTTGCATCGTAAGCATTGTTAAACGAAATTTCGAAATTTGAAAAGCAACTCGTTTTTGCGTTTGATTTTGTCTTTAAACGACTCTGAATTTTGACAAAATAAATTAGCTTACAGAATTGAGTTTGCTTTCTAAAAATTTGGTCGTTTAAATTATATTCTTTGTAGACCCAATTTTTGGAAAGTATGATCATTAAAGTAGTGAAACGGTGACATCGTAATTAACAATGGAATAATTGTTTTTACTTACTGAAGGACTGGCTGCTCTCGTTTGTGTAGCTACACTGTGCAAGTGAACGACTCTTGGGTTGAACCATTCTGTTGGCGGATACTGAGCACTGAACGTGCCCATGAGCGGTGCTCCCTTTCTTCTTGTGCTACGTCGGAAGAGTCTGGACAGCAAGCCTATTTTTTCTGAAAAAATTCCGGAGAGACCTTAAAACGAGAATAATGAAGATACTATAATAATCCCAGAAATTCAGAGAAAGGGCTTGCTAGTTAAGGGTGACTAGGGAATCTTTATCGATGATTTCAATTAATTTCTGTATTTGGCGTTTCAGCTGAATTTCTTTACAAAATGAAATAAGACCCAAGCATTTATATCAATGATGAAGGCGATAAAATTAATATTTTTACAAAAGAAGATATTAGATGTCCGTGATGATATATCTACAACCTGTGCATGAAACCAATTATTTATTATTAAATATTTATTAAAATTATTTCAATGCATTATAAAATATACAATATTGTTGAAATACGGTAATGCTAATGTAATGTGTTAATTAAATACTTTAATACTTATTTTTATTTATTTTGATTATTTATTTAGATTTATTTTGACTAAATACAATTTAAATTTCCTACTTTTATATATGTTTTGTGTTCATTTTTACGTTAAATATAAACTAATATTTAGGGTTCTTTTTTCGATAGTCAACATTAGCAATTGATTGGAGAAGAAAAACTTTATCGGACACAGAATAGTGTCTTTAAAATTTATAGTAGATTAAGAAATCTAAAAAATGTGGATTTTATTATAATTTAATAATTTAGATTCCACAACGTATACATGTACATAAGATTTAGCTAGAACATACGTATAATACAGTTGATTGCAAAATTAAAAAATTGAATTTCGATTATTGCGATAAAACCAGTTCTCTTAATGAAAATAATTTGGACGGATATATTCCCTCTAATAACTTGGAGAATTGTCGATTTAGGTGTTGCAATCCAGTTTATATATTATTATATATAAATATATACAAATTAACAAATAATTTTTTTTTATTTTATTTGTTTTGTTGCATCAATAGAATATTTTGGTTTCATTAACAGAAGTATATATCAGAATACATAATGTATGTGATATTAAGCACCGGTACCAATCACCCATCACCATGACAATCCCTTCCCCAATTTAACTCACTAGTTGGACTATGCGGTGTGCTATCGGTGCTGGCATATTCCGCGCTTGATGAAGTATCGCTTCTTTCCGGTCTTCGCGGAAGAGAACGCGAACTTCCGCTTCGGTGCAGGCGTCTCGCTGATCCCCATAAACGTAAAGAGTGCCTCCTCTCGAGTCGACCTGGTACTGATCGACATCTAGCGAAGAGAACCTTGTCATTGGGATTACCTAAAAGAAATAAGTGTTTCATTAAATAGTAAAAATAAATTGACTGAATTTAATGTAAATTCATTTTACTGTTAAAATGATACATTAAGTTTCAGTATAAAAACTAATACATATGTGTAACATGTTAGTGTGGTGTAATATAAACACATAATTTTTAATAAAGTTGCGTGTAATGATATATATAAAAATACATCAGTAGTAACTATTTTCTTCATGTATTAAAATAATGAAAATTTATTGTATCTCATAGTTATAAATCTGATTTAAAATTTTATAATATACAATATTGACCTATGTTCATTATCTTTGCGTCATAGAAAAGTATATTTGTTTTAGAAAATCTTTTAAATATATTTCATTTATTTGATCATGAGAAACCATTAAACAATATTAGGTTATAAAATAGATATTTAAAGCGTGAGAGTGGAAAGCAAAAAAAGGCTATTATACGTTTGATAGTAGGAGATGGGAACAGTTGTTGATTTCGATAACTTGTAACGGTAGGTAATGTCGTGACTTGTAACCAATAGTTCATAAATCGTCGTACTAAATGCTTTTCAATACTTAATATAGCAGGATTACATGATAAAGGTAGTATACGTTAGGCCTCGCGTGCGGGAAGACTTGCGTGCTGATCAACACGTTTGCACGTCGTAAGAGCATTTCCGCGACACAACTTGGTGTAGTTGGTACACCACTGAGCTTATGCTATCTAACGGAACTCTTTTCAGGGTAAAATAATATCAAGATAGGTTCAATAATTGCTAGTTCATAACTAGCAAAAAATTCAATAATTATGTGATTTAATTTGATTTATATTTTTAATTAAATTTGAAATTCAGAATTAAGTTCATAGACACGTATCTCACGATAAGCTGCAATTGTATTTTCTGCTTAAGATGTGATTTGTTTAAAATAACATCATTAAAATGGTATATAATAATATATATTCTCCACTTTATTTTTTATTATAAAACTAACAAAATTTATCAGAATAATGTGAGGCAACATTTGTCTACATTTTAATATTTAATTTTAACAAAAGGTAATTTCTTTTTAAGTTAGTTTCACAAATTTATAAAGTTAAGTTAAGTTCGTTTAATTTAAGATTCATGTGCTTTTATAATATAATTCTGGTATTAAAACTGTACCAACACATTTACATTTTTTACATAATTTACATTCTTATTCACACATTGCAGTGCTATATATCGCAGTCTACGTAACAAACATAATTAATAATTGAATAAATGCAAACCTCCACAAATGACGTCAGCAAGATTAGTTTGTACGGCTTGATGGGTGACATCACCGTCTCTTAATGTGAGCATTTCGCCATGAACTAAAGCCATGGCTTCGTCATTGCTCATCAACATACCACCTTGCCCTCGGGAACTGGTAACCTCTCTAGAATTTCGTCGACAACTTCCAGAATCGCGTCTCAGTCTCCTGGTTTCAGGAGTCACAACAAAGTAACCTTGGGACGTGTGATATATTTTCCTTTCTTGCATTAGTTTCGCTAAAGCGTCGTACACGAGCTCTCGACTTGGTCTTTGCATCGTTGGAAAGGCGTTTCTAAGAGCTGCTCTTAAAGTATCCAATGTAGCTGCTTGCCTTTGAGAAGTCAGTTCTAAGATCGCCCAGCATAATGCTTCTGGCAGTGGAGTAAATTGACCTTGAGATACTGGAGCTACGAGACAATCCTCGATGTCACCTGAAACAGTGAACAAAATGTTCAATTAGGACGGAGCGTGGAACTTTAGTTGCGTTCGTTTCAATTTAATAATCATTTAATAATAATGCAATTTTCCATTGAAAGTATTATTGATTGATATACGAAGAAAGTTTTATACATTAACTGTTAATCGTAAATTGTGCAATAAAGGAAAATGGTTTGATTTAGTGTGATTTATTGATGATCCACTTTTAATGATACCACTTTCTAATTCGCGTTGATGATGCATAGATTCAAAATTAGTAGACTTCGAAATTTTGTTTTAAGGACGAAAACGTTTTGGTGGCTTGAATCAACTCAACTGCATTGCTAAAAAAAAGTGTCTTAAAAAAGTTACATTTAAGACACATAGTGTCTTATTTAAGTCACCAGGTGTCTTAATAGAAAACATTGTGCACCTGAACTGTATGTTTTTAGCAATGTGGTACTCGAACGCCAATAATTCCTTTAACCTGAATTCATGGATTTGAATTTCATTATACTAATGTTAAATCAGACTGCGTCTTTAATGCAAGAAGATTAAGTTGCAATGGACGAAAGTTAGGAGCAATATATATGTCACATTTCAAGCGTTTTTGGTGGAATTTATATATTGTTTAGGGATAGTCAGATAAATATTCCGTCCATGTCCATATAGTTTTGCATTCAAAACATTCTTTCCTGTCTAGGTAACTTGAATAAGTTGTTGATTACACTGTTAAGAAAAGATGTCTTAGATGTCACGATTTTAAGACACATAGTGACTTATTTAAGTCACTAGCTGTCTTAATACAATTGTCTTTAAGTCTGTACTTATTTAAGTCGCTTTGTGTCTTAATTAAGACACATGAATTATATGTTTTTTAACAGTGTATTTATAATTCAATCTAATTTTTTAGTTTTATTTTAATATATGTATATTATATTTGATTTACAGTATTATATATAGTTTAATTATGTCATGTATATATTCTTTGTAACGGAAAAATATTTAATGATAATGAATACATTTAATCGTATTTAAATCAACTTTAAATAATAAGATATTTATTAGACATATATTAACATTAATCTTTTCACGCAAGATCTTACGAGACAATTGTAAACAATTATTATTTAATAAAGCGTTGATTGATTTATTAAATAGTAATTTAAAATATAACACGTGTTGCGTAATTACACGAAACTCTCGAAAATATTACAATCTACACTAGTAGTAATGGTCAACGTTGCATCGTACTATGATCACATGCTAACAGTCCTCGACTCGAAGCATTTGTTACTCCCACGCTAATTGCACATAATGCTCCTGATGAGGCCGCATGTCATTTCTTATAAATCTTAATTTTCAATTAAAACAATTATTTGTGCAACATAATACAATTCAATTTAGATTTGAATATATGCAAGGACGAAGAGAAGATAATAATTAAATTCTCAGATTAGAAATTGTTAGTTGAAATTGAAATTGTCTATAATGATGTTTTGTTGATTGTTTAATATTATTGCATATAAAAAATGAACTGGATTTGATGTAATATATTTATTCTTTTATGAGTTTTAGTTTACTTATGTGCATATAATGTTTTCAAATATGCAAAGATTTTAAATCACTATGAATCCATTATTTATGTTTTAAAAGATATTAATTATATTAAGGTATTTCAAAGAAAATCTTGATGTAAAAAATTATATACAATATATTATATCCCTACTACCACAAATATACAATATCCATAATATATCAATGTCATATCTATTGTCCATTTTTTTGAAAAGTTGGACAATAGATAATTGTGTGATATTTTGTGGATATCTCATGATATTTGTGCTAGTAGGGATTATATTAAATCTATTAATATAAACACTTTTTACGCCCACTGTAAATACATTTTTGGTTTATTGAATTGTTTATATGTAACATAGTCAATTATGATAACAATTATATTTTTAATAATTATTACATTATTATAAGAATCCACAACAGTTGAAAGTGTATTATTATTTTTCAACTTTTTAGTGTAACTTATATCATTAACTATTTATCTATTATATATAACAACATTATTTATTATTATTTACAGAAAAATGCTTATTTTATTTTTCCCGATTGTATCCTTAATTTCAACCTTTAATAATTCTTGATAAAATGAAAAACCATCTCATAAGAAGGAAAATTTCGTAATGAATTCGTTCATTTGCTTGGTTGATTCAATGAACATGGTTCTTATTACATCTTTATGAAAAAATGTAATATATATGACACACGCCTTCCGTAGTCAAGGTTAAATGAGCTTCTTGTCTTCCGAGTCACGTGTGGTCTGAAGGAACAAGTAACGACGCGTCGTTATGGTTCCGTGCTTTTTCGAGTTCTTCGTTCACGCCTATCAGGAAAAAAGTGGGGCTTATTTTAAGCCGTGTAAGGTAGTTAAAAATATTTCGAGGCATCCGTATTTCGAGTACGTGATCAGAATACCTGAATTGCATTCGCGTATTCAACCAATGACATTCTTTAAAATAAAAAGTCTGTCGGGAATATTACAAGTAGTAATGCTCTCAACCTTTTTAAATTCAGTATTCAAAAATATTTATTGATCAGCTGTCTCTATGTATACGAGCCGAAAAGTATATTTTCATATACTCATAATAATTTTTTAATTTTATTTCATTAAAAAATGTTACACATATTTTTGTTTTTACAATATTTAAATACCCAAGTAGAAATTTCTCAAGTAACTCGCGAGTTACTAGTAATTTTATATACAAATTCTCTAGTAACTCACGAGATATTAGACTAATTTCTACTAGGGTACCTTAATAATATAGTTCTTCAATAAAATAATACATAAAAAAGATTACTTTTAAATATATTGAATAATAATAAATCGAATGGGTTTGAATTCCTGTGTATAGAATTCGATTCATTTATATATGCTAATAATAAATATTCTGTTATTAAATTCCGAAATTGCCTTAAATCATCGTAAGAATCTAAATTAACGACGTTCATAATGATGAAATTTAATGTGGTATCATGAACGGGACTAAAC
>JABFQC010003103.1:0-14686 GCA_022817085.1 Psilanteris sp. ZL-2020
GTTTTGTAGTGTATATCAACATTTTGAAACCATTGTTCGTGCACTGACAAAACTTAGTGAATAAAGAAAACTGATAAATTGCTGTTTATATGCTAAATTTTACCCCTTCAAATTCACAATTGTGATAAGTTGTATTGATGTAGAGCATTAAGAGCACACGCTTTTCAGATTTCACGGAAATGAAAATTTAATATATTGAATTACACCGAATTTAATGTATACTTAAATTGACGATACAGTTTTCATTATAATTTTGATAGTAATGTATTGGAATATAGTGATGATTTTACCATTTAAATGGTACTGCTTAGTTTCCTCAATGTGCGTTTATCATGTTTTTTATATCTCGAATGAAACAGGTTTATATCTTAAACTCCAATTATATATATACATATATCAGTTTAATTATTATTTATTTATTGTACAATAGTAATAATGTACTTAACTGAATACTCATTTGATTATAAATAATTCACTTCAGTTGAAGCAAACGTACGAAAGTTGATTACACTCCACCGTTACAATTATTTATAAAATCGTCGATTAATTTCGTGTTACAATCACACTACAAGTTACAATTTGTAATAATTCAGCTAAATTTTTGTTCTTGTTTTACAGAAATTTTGGCTTGTCACGAATTTTCAAGTCTAATTCACACACCGCAATTGTTTCAAACGCTCAGAAAAGAATTAGACAAAGCTCGGCCGAGTCAAAACTTGAAAGCATTTCTATGGGAATAGAGTGCAATTGATAGTTGGAAGGACAATGCAATTGTTTAAACCTTTGCATTGTTTGTTTTATACTACAATATCAATGACAAGCGGATAGCATCGTGGTAGTTATGCGTGTATTTAAAACCACAATAGTATTATTTACATATCGCGCACGCATTAGCGCGTTTAAAACTATATATCAATACACGTATGCAAAATTGCGCAAACAAATATTACACCGTGTATTTTTTATACAAATTTCCTTTCTTTGTATACACGGTAACACATTTCCGGGCGTTAATAAACGCCATTTAATCGGCGATATTAAGGATTCATTGACTTTTAATTTTTGAAATAAATTTTGTGCGATTTCTTTGTATTGAAAATGTTGGATTCGAATAGTAGCAAATTAAAGCAGTGCAAGAAAGGATCATTGAGTTACCACCATAGCTCGGGTAACAGAGTAGAATAAATTCAAGAACGACGGTGGCGTTCGATGAACTTCAAAAGAAATAACTCCCTGTTTCTCTAGTTAATTACTAAGTGGGATGCGGCAAATTGCAAAATGTAATTCCCGGTAGAACCAGCGTGTTTGCTATTGCAATATCCAAAGCCCCCTGCTCGTTCCCTTTACTTTATCCATTCGGCTTTCTTGTATGTCTACGCGCGTGTCAATCTTTCTGCGAATTTCACCACGTAATGTGTTTTCACCGGAGTAAATGCACAGCCAGAAGCAGCACTGAGCTTAATACGCAACAAAAACGTTCGAATCATATGCCGAGAAAGAACTGTTGTTCGAATTGAGAATCCTGCAGGCGAGAATATTAACGCACAATGTATATAACGAGGTTTAAAATATCTTACTTTGATTGAAGGTTTCAAATTGAATAGGCATTTGAACAACCGTTCCTCTAATTTTAGCGATTGACAAATTATTACTTTGGAAAGAAGAATTGTGATTTCATACGGCAGTAGTTTCTAATCAAATTTTATTAACGTATGCTAATTGTGCATACCAACTTTATGATCATATATGGTTGAATTAATATCTTATACACGTAGAAAAAAGTTACATACTTATCAATACGTATCATGATTAGTTTTATGGAAATTACTATACTTTATAGAAATTTGTATTATAAAATATAGCTAATTTGTTTTCAAGATATTGTATTGCCTAGAAGATGTACAATAATTTTACAAGTATTTGGTTCCAAATTCCTAAGATACTATAATGTATAGTTATTTTTAATGTAACATTTTTCTCCGTGTAACGTGTTGCAGGAGTACATAATTATTCTAGCAGTATTACACCGAAATGTTGTTATTTCATGACGTAAAACATGAATTAAAATATTTTGTTTGTTAATTGATTATGCAAATCTTTAACTAGACAAATTTTCGTTTCCTGTGTGATATTGCCTTATATGATATCTATTTATATAATTTATAAGTGTAACAATTATTGAATTTTGATTCGTATATTTCTGGTATTTTTATCACTGTTTGTATTCACTGTATTCACAAACTGACCATATTGGGTTAAATTGAATTTACTATAATAATCATGACCATTGAAAGGGTACTTCTAATTCGAGTTGTTTCACTATCGTGCGTTGACGCCCAAGCATGTGGTTGATTAGACAATATGCTGAAAATCTCCAGTCAATTTTACACTAGTATAACCCTGCTCGGGCACGCATTGTTAAGACCATTATAAACTAATCCTGACGAGGGCCATATCTTTAATATACATGTTCTATTTAATTAATGTTAGAGACTTTGCATTAATCGTATTCTGTTTTCAAAACATAATTGACACATATAAATTAATTTTTATCAATCATGTTTAAGTAATCTAATATGAATAACGTTATTTATTCATAGTCATTAATTATATATTACCATACATTAAATATTTATAATTTACATATACAAAATCATATAGTTATATTATTTTTAAATGAAAATTTAAAAATTTAATATAAAACTTTTAATTAAATTATTTACAATTTATTTAGTTAGTAAAAACTTAAAAGTCATTTGCTTAAAATTAAAAAAAAAAAAGAAAAATTGTATCCATTATACTGGCAGACCTTTAAAATTATATTCATCGTCGAAATGAAATCACTGTACTATAAATAGTACGTATTATCCATATAAAGAGTGGATCTTATGGTGTGTATCAGGTATTAGCTATTTAGAGTTTCGTGATGATTGCGTTATACCAGATTCGTTTGTCATTGTCCGAACTGCAGTTTTTACAGGTTCACATTTAGACTGGTGGCATGATTGGCAAATGGATGGATGAACTTGGACGTAAAAGGGAACCTTTGAACATGGGGATAGCTGCTGTCAGATTAATTAACGAAGCGTTCGCCCGGGGATCGAGAAGGATAAACGACTCAGACGCGAAGAACGTGGTTAACAGAGATCTCGACCTAGCTCACCACTTACAAGCGTCCACTCCTATCTGTGCCAATCGACAGCTAATCGCGCTCCCGTAGCAAAAGCTAATGTGCGTATTGATTGCGATTTTGACTTATCTGCAATGGCTCTAATTGTAGTGCACTGATTAGATATACAAATGGACGATGAAGATAAGGTTAGGGTGCTTTATTACTTTGATGGACTGTTTAATTACAATAAGCTATTTCCTCAAATGAATATTTTATTTTTCATTTAAAATTCATAAACTCAAAATTATAAACAAATAATATACATTGACAATAATGACAGAAGCTTGACTTTTTTTACTTTACTACATTTTATATATATTTTTCTTTTGCTTAAATATGGAATTTAGTAATATTCTGTAAATATAATTTACTTTTAATAATATAGAATATATTTATTTTTTAAAATAAATTTTTCCTTTGTTTCTGTTTTGTATAAATTATAGACTAAATATATCATTATATTTTTAGGGATATTTATTGTATAATGATAATAAATCAACAACATCATATAATGTGATACATAATAGTTATATATAATAATACAAACTAAAAAAATATTTGAGATTACATTAATTCTTGTATTGTGTAATTATAATATACTACACAATGTTTCTTCTTCAACAACCAAAGTTTTTAAGTTGTGCATCTTTGCTTATAAAATATTTGAATGAATTATGCATATTTTTGCATTTCAACTTTCGCCATATCTCATTTAAAATGCGCCATATATTCTAAATGCATATATATGTTTCACTTTCACAAAAACAGAGCTTAAGTTAAAAATATAAAATTACGACAATAATTGTTTTGTATGGAAATGTTCTGATTATTAACAAGTGCATTTAACATATAATAAGTTCATGAATAATGAAACAAGATTATGTATATTTTAATTTATTTTTAATTTATTATAATAAACAATTATACAGCTTTAATTATATGTAAACTAATGAATATATTCCTTTGTTGGATTAAAATTTAATTGATTTTCGCAATAATATTAATACACATAATATATAAAAAATCTTTTAAATAACCAAATAATGATACATTAAGTCATTATAACATTAATTTCATTTTACTGTAAAAGAAAATTATATTTTATGTGATCTATTTCATTATTAAATTATTAATGAAATATACGTAATTTCGGTACAAGAATTTCACGATGTATTTAAACGCATGTATAACTATACTAAACATATATATACTATACTAAAACACGTTGAGAGAAGTATAATAATGTATAAATTGTAATACTAAAATTGAAATTGCGACAATTGACATCGCTGTTTTTACAATAATTCATTCTCATTGATGTCGTTACAATGTATGTAATATATATTCTATATTCACATATACATTACTCAGATAATTACTGCTATTATTTAATTAAATACAATTAATTAAAGTAACAAGTAATTAATTAATTCTATTAACAAATAATATATTATTAATAAATATTTCAATTAATTTTTAAATCTAAAATACCGTTTTTAAATTTCTATTTTAAATAAACTTTTTAATTGATCAATTATAATTTTTTTTTCTTCCCGCATATATATACACGCGGAATAATTGTTGGTGTATATTTAACGAAATATACAGTTATTGATACACATTCTGTAATGTCGATTAATATTAGCGCTGAACAATTTCATTTAACAATAATTGATGAGAATTTAAGGTGTGTAATTTATTAGAAACAGTAAATAATACGTATGAAATTGTTATTAATCATTAATGACAATTAATAACGAACTGTCGTTAATTGTGATTTTAAATCAGAGCTAATTGATGAATGTATTTAAAAGGATGAATCTTTACCAATCATTGCTAACATTATTGTTTTAATTAAAAAGCATTATTGTGAGTATATAATTATTAGAATTAATTTTACTCGTAACACAATCGGTATATGATTTTAATTTTTGAAATGTATATTTATAAGGCTAATTTAGACCGATATTACATTTACAAATCAAACATTATTCAAATGTAGTCAGGAATGTTAAAAAATCATGCTTGGTAGTATTAATTATATCTAACAGTGACTGATATACACATACGATTTTCATTAGTTTTAATTTATTTAGTACTTTGTATTTCGTGTTTTCATAATCTCAAGAACAGTAGTTAAATAAAGTCACACACACTGGTCTAATTTGTATATTATTCTTATTCATTAAGAATAAAAAATTGATATTTTAAATTATTAGAAAAAAATATTTGCATTAAATGATAATATATAAAAAAAGTATAAACCTAATTATTATTTTTGATTCATATATATGAACTATTATACACAACAAATCAATATCTGAACAAAATATAAAATATATGTGCAGTTTTATTCCCATGTACTTGGTTTGAGTAGCATTACATATTAATTTATTGCATTAATTATCTAACATTGATTAAACTTATATTTCAATAAGTTGGATTTATGTTGCAATAACAATAACTTGTTTAGTGTTCTAGATCCATTAGTATACAATTGAGATGCAAAGTTATAGAGCAAATAAAACATTGTATCCCTAGCGCTAATTGAATGCTCAAATAACACGTTACTTTATTATTATTAATCATGATCAAAGTATTTAACGTTCGCGACAAATATACACGTTTATGTATATATATGTAATGTGACTAAAAATTAACTTGTAAGGCGAAAGCGCGTGTATATATATATATTTCACTGAGTATATAAGATATAGTGTTTCGTATGTAATTTGACATAAATCGTTCAGTGTTGATTGTAAAATCGTAAACGATGAATAAAAAAATAAAAATGATAAACAAGTTGAAATATCAAATTTCAGTTGTAATCATAGTTTTGAAATCAATGAAGTGACACAAAGACATATTTCCATAGAATACAAAAACTGCGTCCTTTGCAAGCATACTTTATCGATGATCACGATCTTTTTCTGTCCCCTAGTTATTATCGGATAGCCGCACCCTTAGCGCGCTTTACATTTTCAACGAATTAATCCGTTAATTGCCTCAAAGAAGACGCGAAAGATTAGGTACGACACGACAGCTGACGTGCGACTCCTTGGTGCAGATGACGTTCCGTTCGACTAATTTATTGTCGCGCGGTCATTGCCATGAAACATATGAATTCCCAGTGAGACAATTACATTAATGGAGTAATTTTTAGTAAATCTATTGTTTGCGTGAACCTGGCGAAATACTTGATGATAAAAATATAAATATTACGCTCAAAAAGTTACTTTTATTACATTTTCACATGTTCGAACAAACAAGTAGATATGATTTCGAAATTAAATTAATTGAAATGAATAAAAAAAACATAATGCTTATGGAGGCTATATGTTTGGCACAATTTTATTTATACCAAATTGCTTTTGCTCTAGACATCTCTTTTTAAAAATATTTTTGTGTATTTCTTTTAGACACATTCATATTTATTATGAGTCGAGGTACCTATGTTTTAAGTAGAATAATAAATAATATAGTTTACGTAATTATAATTTTTATTGGTTTATACTTTATTTATATTACTTTATTGAGGTCTTATTAAAGCAATATTTGATATTTTTATTAACGCTATTAATAATTTACTTACTATTAAATGCAAAAAAATATTCAGGAAAAATTACTAAGAAAATTAGGAAACCAATCCCAGAAGACCATTTTGTCTATATTTTAAACAAAAAATGTAATGTAAACTTATTAAGAAAATATAAAGAAAGAATTATATAAATTATACGAACAATTTTGATATATAAATTTTATAACATTGTACTTAAAACAAACAGAATTTTTTTTTAAAAAAATTGTTTAATCTTATTGTGATTTTGTTTACTAATTTTTTGTGGAAAAAGTACTTAAGCAACTGTAATAATATGTTAAAGGAGTCCATAAAACTCTTTAAATTTATAAAAAAAGTATATGTTGATAAACATACTACTAGCTCGGTGGTTAAGTGTTTTGATTATAGATATGATTTTTACGGTATGACGGGGTTCGAATCTTCATTACTGCACCTTTTCGAAATAAGTTTCTTGCTTATAAATAAATCAAATAAAATAAAATCTAATAAATATAGATTTATATATATATATGGACTATATATAATATGAAGAACTAATTATTGAAAATTGAATGAAAACAATCTGCAATATTGTACTTTAAAAGAATAAAATGTTTCCCAAAAAGAAAAGTACACGTTACATGTTATCTTCTGGGGTCGAATTCCTTTATATTGTAGGAAAATGTCACAGTATTTATACTATTTCTTCCTTATTTTGTCTTTCCGTGTACATATATAACAAACCCTTTAATAGTAAAAAATAAAGACAGTAATTTAGAGTAGGTGAATACTTTACAAAAATTGAAATATTTACATTTGTCGTATATACACTGAAAAAATTTTTGTTTGACACATGCGTAATTATATTTAATTTAAACATAAGTATGTTCATGATAATCAAATTATGCTTGTGCCAACCAAACATTTTGTTCAGTGTATATATAGCGGTCTTTAAGACAAATTATTTTGTACTATAGACTTTTATACTCGACACATGGTATGTCATTCTGTATGAAAAATATTCACTGTTGCGTATTTTAATTAATTTAAATGAATGAATATTTAAAAAGAAAGTTATACCATTGTGAACAGAATTTTTTCATTAATTTGAATTGATTACGTCTTTTTTCTAGATTGAATCGGAGAATAAATATAGTATAGTTATTTCGTTATTAAAAAGAGTCTTTTTCTTTTCAATATCAATATCGGTTATTTTAATTATCTTGTAAATTACAAAGATATTATGACTTTATTCTCACGTAAATTAAAAAAACTGAAACACGGGATAGATTTGAGAGACGAGATAAAATCATTTACTGTAGTACACATATTTCATGTCCATGATTAAACAGATTGATAAATAAAGGTAATTGTTCGGTTTTAATTAGAAGCATATAAATTATGCAATGTAAATAATAATTAATTGATTAATCTTATTATCTCCAGAATATAATTATTTGAACTAGTAGTTTAAATATATCTATTTGATGGCAATTTAGATAAGTGAAAAATTAATTCATGTAAATGATAAATATATACGATTGTAGTATAAGTTTGTGTAATCTTTTATACATTATATAAATACATTTTATTTTTCGTACAAAGCTCATACATGGAAAGTGCATTAAAAGATTTTGAAAAACAAAAATTTAACTATACAATATAATAATTCAACTAATTCGAATAAATGTTCATAAAAATTCATAAAAAAATACATATATTTTTCTCCAAGTAATCTTCAGTCGTATAGCTATATTATATATCGAAAAAATAATCCTATAAATTTTACTAGAATACATAATAAACGCAGGATAATTTAATGGACACAAATGTAAATAAACGTAAAATAACATTACTACTTTTGTAAGCTGCGTGGTAATTTTGGTCAAGTTTTTACAGCTTTCTATAACCATCATTTTTCACATTTATTAACATTTTCGTACATACGTTTACTACCTAGTCTGATAAAGTTTGTAAAATAATTTTTTTCAGTGCATCAAATGTGTTGTGTGACAAATTTTGAATGATAGTACGTATTATAACATATTAAATGACATTTGACAATTGTTTAATTGATTAATTATCATCAATTTATTATTATTATATTAAGTATATATATAGCAATAGTTGTTTGATCGTTTCAATTCGTAGCGCTTGAAATTATTAATGACAAAATTTATTTCCGATCGTTTAACGCTCGATAACGAAGACAACTTCCATACATCTTTGCTAACTTGAATATGTCAGCAGTTGTGAAAACAACCCAGGTGTTCGTATAGCAATTTCATTTCCCCCCGTGTAAATGGTATAGAAAATGCTTGTTTTATAGCTGAACGATGCGTGTTTCAAAAGGTTCAAAATAGTTGATACCCCCTCTCCAACTTGCCATTCCACATCGTAACCAGTATCTGGGAATCATCGTCATGCGATATGGCAATTGCATCCATTTAATCTATCCGGCCTGAAAGATTAATTACATTACGACATGTCGTTTGATATGCGGAATCTTTTAATTAAACGTCACTTTGAAGTCACGCTTTTTTTATTTTGTGTCATATTGTGTTTATTCTAATAGCTTCGCGTTTCAATTGTACGCCATTTCACGATATATCTTTTTTATTTGATTTTCTGGATACATTTTAGTGCCCTCTTTGCTCACATTAGGTGGATGCATTCCGCATGAGTTGATTACATTTTACGATAAAGGGTTTCAAGTAATGAAAAAAGTAGAATTTCGTTTTATGGATTTCAGACATACATATGTGTATGCCATTCAATGTGTACAATAATAAATATTGAAAAAAAAATTTTTCATATAAAATGAGCCCATTCTAAGCACGCTTGTAGTATATTCTGCACAATAGATGAAAGGATAAAATGTTGTGCAATGTGTTGTAATGTAAAATTAATGCCATTATATTTGTAAAAACATTTATAAGACAGAAAAGAATATCGATATATACTTATATATATAAACATACATTAAACAATTATTACACAAAATACGCTGTTTCGTAAACAATATCGATATCTGTGATAATTCGACCCGTAATATTCAAAATATTATAAATCTCGGTTACGCCAACGTCCTGCGGAATAAGCTCATATACAGTTAATACAACTGATCCGTACCAGGATCAACGTCTTTTTACCTCTCAGAATTGAGGTATTCATTCATTTTTAATTGGTGTTAACAAGTACATTGATGATTTAATCATTGTAAATCATACATACATAAACTCCGTTTTCAAATATCTTTACCGTAAAATAAATTAACAATTTGTAAAATAAAAAAATTGACGCTTTTCGTCGAAATGATTCTTTTATAAAAGTACACGAGAAAAATAAAGTATGAAAAATTACTGTTTGTAATACTAATTTGGGGTTATATGATACAAATCGTCAAAATTTAGTGTTTTTAACAGAATAAAATCAAGTTATTTACATAGATAGTTACTGAATTAGTAGTAATAATATATTACTGTTAAAATCAGTAAATTTTGACGATTTGTATCATTTGACTCCAAATTAGTATTACAGACAGTAAAGGTTCATGTTTTATTTTTCTCAGTGTACTGATGTATGTTAAATTTCTTTAGTAATATCTTTTATATATATATAATAATCTTATACATCTCGTTGTGTATAGGGAGTGTTTAATAAAATTATTACGACTAATCTGTATTCGAAAATTTAGTCATATAAAAACTTGCGAAACAATGATTGTATTATGTTATTATGTTGTATTGAAGAAACACCGCTTGAATATATGTGAGATGAATACGCAACCGTTTACGTGACAAATCTAGGTTTATATTTCAATACACGTCCTGCGTGACAATAATAAAACGTCATGTTCTCACATTGATCACATTATTTTGTGCTTTACCGTACATTGTAATGTTTGTTATAGTCCTACTTAATATAAGTTCAAGCACCTTTTCATGCACGAATTTTCACTGATTCGAAAAGCCGTGTCGGGTGTCAAATTGGCAAAAGATCGAAAGTTTGTCGGTGCATTGTTGCCACCAATCTGGCGTCAAGTTGCACTTCGTTTCTTTTTTCTTGGTGTATATCACACACCCCGACGTAATTTAACGCGAAAGGACTCGTCAATGGAAGCCTATGCATCATACTAGTAAAACTCCGACAGTGATCATATTACTTCTTAGTTGACGAAATCTCAGAAGAAATGAATCCCTTGCAAAGCATAACTTCGTTCACTATGGTAGATCGACGCGCGTATATCTTTGTGCGTTTGTCTTTAAAGTATCGAGCTTCCATGAGGGAAATGCTTAATTGTGTTATTATATTTAATGTATATGCAAATGTCGGTGTTCAATTTTAAATTGCTAAAATGAAGAAATCATAGAAAATATTCGTGTTTAGAACTATAATAGTATAATGTCTGTACAAATACAATTATAAACCCGTTTTTTACATTAGCAACTTTCCATAGGAATTATAAGGTATCGCTGAAATGTTGGAATCTGGATGAAAGACGATGTTTAAAGAATACAACACTATAATGACGAAATATCATTTCTTTCAGTTGAATCATTTCATTTAACGAAGCACTAACATTTTGTACAAATTAACTACTGAAGTATATAATAGAATTAAAGTAGCATTATATAATTTAAAGAATGTGGTATGCACATAAGGCATATGGAAATAGAAAAGGTATCAAAAATTACTCATAGAAAATCTATATGGGACGGTAGTATTTTATTTTAGAATAATTTGTAAACATTTCACGTATCATGTCAAGATTGCTGACATTTTGTCATTAATTTTCAGTAGTTCTTTTTACCGTATAAATAATAAGAAAAATATATGTTAATGCAAGTAGAATATTGGACAATTATTATTTTTATTAAGTATTGATTTAATATTGTGTTGTTTGATTTTTAACTTGGCAGTAAATTTATAACAACAGCGTATACAAATTGTTTTTCTTACGTAGATTTGGGTTGGACGACACGCAATAATACAACACCCCTAATTCATGAACTTAATTCACTATATACTTTAGAATGATTTCAACCGACTTTTACAACTTCACACTGCAAAAATTGCCAGTACAAAATATATTATTTTAGACTCTTATATAGATAAGATAGTATAAGTGTCATATTATTAGATACTATTTATGTCTTTTGTAAGAAAATGTCACGTTTAACTAATGTTAATTTATAGTAAAATAATAGTACGGTTTATAATATAAAAAATATTTCTTTAAATATATATATTATTATGTGGATTGCAGGATCAAAGAATTCATAACGAATAATCATATATATATATGATAGGCATTATTATTTATAGAATATCAATTACTATATTTTTTCTTTGAGTGTTGTGCACCCGTCAAGGGTTTCATCCCCACCCCCTATTGTTTTAAAATCTAACAAAACTTATTTTACGAGAATCACAGGGCTCCTAATATCCTATTTTGTAGGTGTGTTCTGAAATGCAACATTCAGCCGTTCGTGTATTTGAGAACTGTCCCTAAATGCTATATAATTGGTTTTAATTTAAATACCAAAATTAATACGATATATATGCACTATTTCATAATTAGTTCAGAGTCGTACCCCAGTTCAGAAAACAGGCTAGAAATATTTTGTAGAGACAAACAAATTTCGTTTCATTCAACATAGAGTTTTGTTGTTATTTAACTAAACAAATAGTTTTGTTTAGTTAACAAACAAACAGTGTAAACTAAATATAATGAAACTTCTATCATTTTGTCATATTGTTGATGTTTTTTATTTGAATCAATACGCTAATTTTGTAAAAGCATATTTTAACCGTTTCAGTAAAAATGTAAATATTTACGAATTATTTTATTGAACTCATATACTTCACAGACAAATTGACAAAATACACTTAACAAAATCATTTCTTTAATTCAATCATAGCATTTCTGTGTGTGTATCAGTACAAAACAGATATTAAATTATTTATTATTAATTTATTATTACTAAAAACAAGTCGCACCAGTACAAGTATTGAAAGTTGATTTGATAATTTTCAACTCTGTATATATAACCCGAGGCGAAATTTTTCGACTTCAAATTTGATGGTAAATGAGGACGTATTGCCCAAGTAAAAATTTGGCAAGTTTTGTCTAGTTTTGTAAAGGCGCTAAGCAGGCTGAGGTTAGGTGAACTAAACTGGTTCAAACTTGCAAGTAGCTCGCGATTCGCTAACCAGAAAAACTGAACACAGTTTCACGGATCAAAATCCAGTCAAGGGCCTATTAACATAATCTAGACGTCAACTAGTCTAGTATAACTATTAAAAAACTGGACAGAAACTAATCAGTGAAAACTTACAAGTCGGCTTATAACAAAACCAACAAAATAGCTTCGCAAGACATTCGAGCGCATGGTGGGGGAAGCAATAGCGGCACGCAACGGAACGCAAAGTTAAGCAACATAGGCGACGACCGTTACTTGGATGGGTGACCGTTCTTTAAAAACATGTTTTCAATAATATAATAACATGTTTTTACAGGTAAATATGTTGATGCATTGCTTATATGATAGGTTATGATGTAACACACATATCATTAAAATAAGAAATTTAGTATTTGTTGTTATCGTAATTGCAATTAGAAAATGATATAAATAATAGGAATGGCAAATGAAAATAACGTTTAAATTTTTTTTATTTTTTAAATTTAAAAACTGATTATTAATTTTTTATAAAAAATATTTATAATAAAAAATATTATACCTTTTATCTTAATAACAATTTTATTTCATATTTATTATGAATAATTGCCAAAATGCTTTAAAAATTAATTTAATAGCGTTTTATAAAATATTTCAATTGACCAGAAAATGTCAAGTTACTGAGATAGCGCCTATTCAGTTTAACTGGTTAGTGCCTTTCAATACAGAGCGTTACATTTCCTACGAGGCCCTGACAAGTACACCTAACCAGTCCCTAGCAACACAAATAGATAAACTACTCAGTGCCTTCTGAAAAACTAGCCACAATTTTTACTTGGGTTATTAAGAATTTATCCACTTCTGATTAGGTAATTGACATTCAACAAAACAGTTTTGTTGTTATTTAACTAAACAAATAGTTTTGTTAGATTAACAAAATATGATTCAAATTCGATCATTTTGTTGATGTTTTTTATTTGAATCAACACACTAATTTTGTAAAAGCATATTAAACGTTTCAGTAAAAATGTAAATATTTACGAAATATTCTATTGAGCTCATAAATCACAGACAAATTGACAAAATACGCTTAACAAAATAATTTCTTTAATTCAACTATATCATTTTTGTCCATTATATCGGTGGTACATCTAGCTTTATACATATACATATAGCTTCATATATAGCCCATCCATTATCTCTATACAAACATTAAACTTCTCACTATTTTGACGCACGCGTGTCTATTAAAAATTATTTCCTACACTTTAACCCACTTGAATTATTAATAAAAAATTTTATTCTACAATTTTAAGTGAACATTAGAAATGCGTAAAAATTCGATCACAAACTCGATTAAAATGTGCCTATTCAGAAGTTACAGATAACAAATTCGGCGAGAAATTTCGTTTTCGTGAAACTGTCGGAAATGAATGTTCATGAATTCGCCCAAAAAGCTGTCACCCATGCGATGCGTATCGCTGGATTCCACCGAAAGGGACCTTGCGTTACAGCGAAACGTTGCGAAATGTTGCACCGCGGATATTACGAAAGTGCGATTACCCGAGCTCTTCCAAAATTTGTTGCAAGAATCGCCGAAACTGGGCGAGAATGAAATTGTCCGACCGCGTTTTCAGGCGTTCTTTATGTGTGCAAACGTAATTTGATGCACGGGGGGGGGGGGACGGCCCTCGCGTGTGGCATACACGAAACCCGGATGTGATCAGAGACCACAGATCACACATCTACGACGGCGAGTGGTGGGTGCCGTGG